>JAHBCN010013045.1:0-25349 GCA_019359885.1 Listronotus oregonensis
TTTTTTTTTTTTTTTTGTGGTTGTTTTTTGGTTTTTTGAGTTTTTTTTAAATTTGTTTTGCAAAATAGGTCCAAAAATGGAAAAAAATCTGAAAAAACAGGTGTTTGGAAGTTGAAAGCTAAAAAAGCATATGTTTTAATTTCATCGAATCAAAAACTTTCGATTTGTTTTGTGGAAAAAACGGGGATTGAAATTTGTGGCTGAAGGTTTTGGATCAGAGAAACTTACATTTAATCAGTCAAATGAACTTTTTAAAAAAAACTGTTTTTTAGGTGGTCTTTTTGGGGGCAAATAAACTGAACACTTTGCAAAGGAAAAAATGATTTTCTATTTTTAGGTTGATGTTATAAAGTTTGGATTAATTCCGGGAAAAAAGGTTCCTTTTAAAAAAAAAAAAAAAGTACAACTATAAAAAGTTTTACAACTTTTAATATCAGCTGTTGACCCCCCAAAGTTAAAAATCTAATATTCTGTTTATTTGCATTAATGAAAAACACCCCTTTTTCCCCTATTTAAGGACAAAAATCTAAAACTTGACTGTTTTGCTCGAAACCTCGGTCTCGCTCGGAGAAAAAACCAAAAAATAAACGTGTCTAGAAAGAAAGGATCTTTTTTGCGTCGCACCCCCTTAAGAATTGATATCCCCACGTGAACAGGTTTTTTTGAATACTGGGTATGGACAATGAGTTAGAAACAAGAAAATACGTTAAGATATCTTGACGTAAAAAGATAAACCCGTAAAATTTTTCCCCTTTTGCTATAAAAAATAAAATAAAATGAAAATTTAAATACGCTTTCCTAAGGTGGTACGCGGTGTAAAAAAAAAAAAATTTTGCAAAGGTTTAATATTTTGCACCATTTTTTTTAATATGCCCTTTAAAAAATTTTTAAAAAAAAAATTATTTTAAAACCTTACAATAGGCATTCTTTTGGAAAAAATACCACGTACCCCAAAATCATTCCGCCAGTTTTGTAAATACGGCCATTTAGAAAAAATAATACACTTTGTTCCAATTCACAACCCCCTTTTTGACTGCTTTATCTCTGACATCTGACATTGTAATGTTCTATGTTTCAGCTACAATTATGTATCGACGCAGAAACTCATCAGGTTGCAACGAAAAACCCGTTTTAAACCCCACGTTTATTTTCTCTGAACAAACGCGAAACATCTTGCCGCGTTTTTTTCCCCCAATTTTTTGTCAAAAAAACGCGATACCCCCCTTTTTAAACCCCCTTTGGGAAAAAAATATCAGGGTTTTGTCAACTTTTTTTGGGGTGTTCTGGGGCCCAAAGAATGGATGCAGGGGAATATAAACTTTTTTCCCAATTGTAAATAGTTGTTAACACAAAACAATTTTTCAATACCAAAATGTTGGACTTCCATTGTCATTATTGGTTAATTAGTACACGACTTTTGGGGGCAAAAAAAAAAATTTTTTTTTATATATATATATATATATATATATATATATATATATATATATATATATATATATATATATATAAACCGTTTTTAAGTGATAACTTTATTTTTTTATTTTATTTGGGGGCCCCAGCCCAAAAAGGCTAATCCCAAAAGTATGTACCTTGGGTGTCTTCAGTGGGTGGGAGGTTTGTTCCCCGGGACTTAATTTTTTTGGAATTGGGGGAGGAAAGGAAAAACTTCTGCGGGAAATTTCCCCATAGTCTTGACACTTGGGATGAAGGAACGAAAAGCGGGAAGTTCGGGGCCCCCCCTAACTGAACTGTAAAAGGATGCATAAAAGTTGCAATACGTGTTGCTCTTTGGGGGGCTGCCAAAGGAATTATACTGTCCAAACCCCGACAAAATTAAGGAAAAAATATAGAAGAGCCCCCCAAAAAACGACGGTGGGCAAAAGGGGAAGGGGCCCTTTTGTGAGCGTTGGATCATTAAAAACGAACCTCTTCTTTTTTAAAAAGGGCCCCAATGCTAAGTGTTGTAGGGGACGCCATTCCCCCCACATGAGAACAATATTCTAAAGAGGGGGTGATTGTCCATTTGGGATCCTCAAAGTGTACAGGTTTTGGGAAAAGAAAAAAATTTTTTGGCTCGGAAGAAAAATAATCTTTTTTAAAATGCCGAAGCTATGGATGAAATGTCTTTTTTCGGGGTTTGGGGTTCTTTTTAAAAAAAACGCCAACAAAAAATTTAAAAAAAACTTTGTTCTTTTAGAACTTGGCCCTATGGGGGGATGAGCATTTGAAGAAATTTTTTCGACAGCGGCTGATTTGTTTTTTGGGGGTTAAACTGAACAAGATTTTTTTTGGGCCCCTCCCCAAATAAGTTTGATGTCTTGTGGGGAAATCTTTTTTTTTAAAACTTGATCGATTTTTTGATTTAACCTGACTTTCCCCAAAAAAACAAATATGGGGTTCTAAAAAAATGCTGGTTTTTGAGATTTTTTACAGCCCAATTTTTTTTCTCCCAATTGGGGGGTTTTTTAAAAAAAAGTTTTGCTTCGGGGATTTTTTGGTTTTTATTTTCCCCCCAATAAGTTCAAAAAAACTCCCCCCCGATGTTTTACTTGTTTTGTATATTTTTTTTTTTTTATTATTAACTCTAATTAATTTTTAATGGTCTTTTTCTTCAAATATTTCATTATATTCATAAGGAAAATTGGGGGTAAGAATAATTTTGAGTAGTTTTGAATTTTTTTAAAGGTTTTTTCGATTCTCGGATTTTTTAATATACGGTTAAAAATAAATTTTGGTCTTCTGGGCTTGTGTAAGTTGGGTTTTATTTTTTTTCAAAAAGTCTGGGTTTTATTATTTAAATTTTTTCCTGTAGAGATTACTTCCCCGTTAATAAAATTACTCGCGGATTACATAGAGTAACAACCTTTTACTTTCTTTGGGGAAATAAAATTTAAAATTTTTTTGTGTAAATTTTTGTCAGTAGATTTTTTGTCCCCCTCAGATTTGTTTTATGCCCTATATTTTAACAAAAAATTTCCCAAAAAAAGGTAGGGAGGGGGTTTTGTTCCTTCTCCATCGTGAGTTTGAATCTGTTTTTAAACCCTCGAACTCTTCATCATTACATGTCCATACAGTGATCGTCAACATATCTCAGCCAAACTTTTGGTGTAATTAGTGCAGTTTTAATTGCGTGTACCTTAAACCATTGCATAAACATACTTGCTTTAAATCATGAACTTCGTTAAAGTCAGCTACATAGTAGTAACAATGAATGAATTCCTTAATACCCGGACACACATTCTGTAAGGAGGCATATGTGTTACATTTTCTTAAAATCGTTTAAAACAGTGCTTGTTTGTATATATTTATCTTAAGAAAATAAAGGAATGTAAAAAATGCTAAAACACTCTGTATCATTACATTATGCCATTTAATGCATTCTTAAAACAAATCTATTTATTTCAACTTAACAGTATCGAACCATTAAAAACTCCAAACAATAGGCTATCAAAAAAAGACCATCAAAGACGACCGAGGCCAACTGTTTCTGTGACCGACAAAGCCGTAAAACAAAAGAAAACAAAGCAATAATGTAGCGAATTCCACGACTATCGTTTGTTTTATTTGTTTTTGAAACAATCATATCAGCGAAAGTAAAAAGCATTTGTTCATGCTTTTAAACCAGGATCTAATAACATGTTTTTATTTATTTATTTATTTTATACGCGGTGTAGCGTATAAAGTACTTCTGGGGATCTCGTAAACCATGAAGTTACAAGTGCAAATCCTGACAGCTCCCGGCTCTTTTATATAAGTACTTAGGCAGAAAAAGGTATAATAAAATATTATTTACTACGTAAAAACCCTATTGAACTTCTCGCCAATGCTACTTACCCTGCTTCTAGGGTATCGACTAGTAAGCAGAGCTAATTGACCCTCACAATCACAAATTTGCAAATCTACTGGAAAAATACTTTCTTGGCAATCGTTTATTGATGAGTATTCTTAACGTATACAAAATTAATTATTATCCATCCCGTATTAGTGCGAGATTTTCTATAAATAAAAAATTGAAGTATAGGCAACTAAAAATTCACAGAACAAACATTATTGTCTAGTTATAACCTTGTCTTTCGAATAAAACAATTAAAACATCAGTTAAGTTGGTTATCTAAATCGAAACTCATCCCGAAAAAAAAATAAGAAAAATTTTTATGTTTCCACAGTTTAATGCCAATCAGTCCCGAAAAAATATTTTAACTAACTTGGGCAGTAATTGACGTTATTATCTCCAACACTTGGTGCTCTCGCTATGCCTTAAATCAGCGTTTCTCAACCTTTTTTGGCGCGGACCAGTAAAAATTGTTTAAAAAATTCTCGGACAAGTGATATTTTTTTGACAACAAAATTTTACTCTACAAAAGTTAATGTAACATTTTTATTATCATTTTACTTAAATAATATTTAAAATGTAAAAAGATATGTAATTATATATACATATAAAAATTAGGTTAATAAAGATTTAACAAAAATCACAGAAAAATATTTAAAAAAATCAAAACTCAGAACAAAGGAACCAGTGCCGCACTAATCATAAATTACATAGAATTAAAATTAGTTTAAGACATTTATATTTCGTAATTTTATAAATTAAAATTAAATTATTATTTAGTTATTTTTTTTTTCGCGGATGGAAGAAATTGTCCGCGGACCAGTAATTTTTTTCCGCGGACCACTGGTGGTCCGTATTCGAATGATTTTGGATAATTTTGACGGCAATTTTAAAAGATTTGTGATAATTTGAAATTCACAATGTATTTGAATGCAACTTATTAATATTGAATCCACAATATTGAAAAAGTGTTGTGGTGGTTACTTATAACATACTGAAATATTTAGACAATGTTATGGTTTAATAAACTAAAATCTTGGACTTTTGACTTTATTTGTTATTTGTTACACAACGTTTCGGTTAGTGAAGTATCTCCAACCGTTTTCAAGTGATAACTAACCGAAACGTTGTGTAACAAATAACAAATAAAGGCAATGGAAGTCCAAGATTTTAGTGTTATTGATACTGAAATATATTAGATTAGTTTTGCCATACCTTTTTTTTAAATATTAACTTTTTAGATTAGTCTTATAAAAAGAAGTTTTATAAAAAAGACTTTATTTTATTAATTTAAGACGTAATTTTAAATCAACAGTTTAAGCGTTTCGTTCGCATTATTGTTTTGAAATAGCTACTACGACTCTTATAATAAGCTTATAAAATCAATTATTAAAAAAAATACTATATTCAAATATTCGAATTATTCGAATACTTCGAATACTTCGAATTTCTTAAATAGTTTAAATTATTCGAATAGTTTGAACTATTCGAATAGTTCAAACTATTCGAATAGTTCGATTATTCGATTCGATTCGATTTGACAACTATTCGCACACCTCTAGTTAAGATCATTAATCGCCAATAAATCTTAATTACAATATTTCTTCGTTGATTGTTTTCTTATTAAATTGAGAAAATCATAATTTTCTGGATTTTTTCGAATGGCAAGGTAATAAGGTGTATTTTAGTTGCCTATACTATAATCGTTTAAAAATAAAAATTATGAATTAATAAATAATTTTGTATACGTTAATAAAATCTATAAACGATCGCCAAAAATTATTATTTAACCAACAAGTGCTTTTGGTGATATTACACTGCATGCTGCCATTAATAAGGCGATAAGGAGTTGAGATCTTTAATCCGAATTAATGCTCAAATTAGTTATAATTGTGTTGTTGTTTATGTCGTTTTATTATTAAATTGCTGAAAATCAAAATTTTTTAGAATTTTTTTTTGGGATGTAGTTCAGTTTTATGCAACCAACTTTATAGGTGCTTTATTAACTGTTATAAATGTTTTGTTTTGTCTATTTGTAGTTGCCTTGGCTTCATTAAGTGAAAATCATGCATTAATAAAGGCTCTAAAATGCATGTTTTTTATACGTTACTAATACTCATAAATAATCGCCGAAAAATGGCTCCATTTGTTATGTAATGATATGATGACAGGTAGCGTCAAATGATTTGGACCCCATGCCATTTTAAGGATTGATGATTAATCCCAAGATAGGAAAGAAAATGGGCTATTTGACCGCCGCGCCGCTCGCATGCGCGTCATAATGAAAATCGAATTTGCATTAGTAAAAAACTTACGTGCTTTTTGGTAACATTACACTGCATGCCTTTTAAAAATAAGGTATAAGAACTAATTAAAGGTCAATTAATAAATGGCATGCATCCAACAATTGCACAAAGGGTCAAGAAGAATCGCTTGATGATTAAAAAGAACGGTAAATTTAAATGATTCAATTCATGCCAATGAAAGGAATTAAAGTTTTCGTCAAACAAATTATTTGAAAATTAGCACGCACCACTCGCTGGAGGTGGAAAATTATGGAAAAATCTTGTGAAAATGTTTAGCAACTTTAGGTGATCTTGAACACAATCAAATAATGTTCAATAGTCATTTTATAATAAAATAATTATGTAGCACAAATGACATTAATTGGAGGTGCAAAAAATATTTTCAAATTTTTGTGACTTTGCATACCATTTTGATATTCATTAAAAAGCATTATTTTAAGTTCATAAAAAATGACATGTACAGGATGGCCCGTTTATTGGGGCCTATACCCTTTTACGAAAACTAAAAGTTATACAAGAAAAGTTTTAAATAAAACCTATTTTTGTAAAAGTATCTTTATTTTTATAATATTTTAAGGTTTGTTGCGTCTCTATATACGGTTGGCTTGGTGGGCAGATTTAAAAGTTGGTTATAAGACTTAAATGATTAAGATATGAAACTGTAAATTAGCTCCTTATCAACGTGTACATAATTGTATCCATTCTAAAAACAATCTCTAATAAGTTCGAAGCGGTGCGGTGCATCAAAGACACATGGTCGTATTATCGTTGAATTTGTCTTTAAAAGGGCTATTCAAAAATGTAATAAAGTATAGGATGTTTTATTAAAAAAAAAACAACTTTGTGTCGCCACCCTGTACATAAAAACGCAGCAAACCCGAACATATTATAAAATAAAAGATAATTTTACAACAAACATGTTTTATGAAAACCTTTTTTTCGTATATCTTATATTTTCCTATGGAATCTGCTGCCCGCATAAGTTTTTCCTTCTCCTCCCAATCTCCAAAAATTTAAGTCCCGTGTGAACAAAATCCCTCTCACCACACTGAAGACACCCACGGTCGTTAGTACTTAGGCATCAGCCTTCGTGGACTATCCTGATAAAACAAAAAAAAAAAAGGCCACCCTGTACATATGCGCTGCACAAAATAGAAAATATAGAATAAAATGATGTCTGTTTTTATATTAAGGAACCATAGAACTTAAATTACCGGAAACTTTTTGTGATTTTGTTTTGCATGCCATTTTGTATTTTATAAGGAAATAGCATTGTAAACTTCACTGAAAAATGGCATGCTGCATATGCACTTCGTATGATAAAGTTGTAAAAAAAGTTTGAAAATTTTCGTTTTGCATGCCATTTTCTTATTCATTTAAAAGTATTACTTTTAGTTCACTATAAAAATGACATGCATGCTGCATATGCACTTTCACTGTAGACTCCAGTCCATCCAATGTTCACATAAGCGTTATATACTTTAACATTCTCCAAATTTTTTCTATCTTGTGAAGTAGCTACTTTTTTAAACCTGGAATAACATTCTTTCGTTAATAAGAAAATGGCATGCAAAACAAAAATTTGTACTTTTGTTGCAATATTGATAATTGCCCATCACACGAAGTGCACATGCAACATGCATGTCATTTTTTATTGAAGTTTACAATGCCATTTTCTAATGATATATAAAAACGGGCATGCAAAACAAAATCACAAAAATTTGCTTTTTTTAAACCTTTTTAACTCATGCCTATATGTTGTAACATCCTGGGATGTATGCCAATTGTGCTGCAATTAATAAATATTTTAAATATTTTAGCATCATGAAAAGTTGCCAAATATTTCAAAAGTTTTTCCCGTAATTTTCCACTTTTGTTCCCAACATGCGGTGCGTACCAGTTTTCCCCAGACTTTCATTTTAACAAAGATTCTAATCCTTTTCATTGGCATGTAATTGCGAATCATTTAAAATAACCGTTTTTATCTTCAAGCGACCCTTTTAGCCTTTGTGCAACTTCGATTCTTTTCATTGGCATGCAATTCCGAATCATTTAATTTCACCGTTTTTATTTCATTTTCAAGAGACCATTCTGACCCTTTGTGCCACTGCTGGATGCATACCATTAAACACATGCTTGGATAGCATAGATCTCCACCTAATATACTATGCTTTTCCAATGAAAAGTTGTACGTCGCTTTGGGCCTTGCCCCAAAGTTCTTGCCGCATTAAAACACTGCTTTCCGTGAGATCAGTAAAGTTAAGCAACGCTGGTCACAGTCACTACTGTTTTTATAATCATATATTTTTTTTAATGTTGACATTTTTTATGATCTGTCTTTCTAATATTCAATATTTTTACTTTGCCGGATTTGATTTATGAAAATAGTAAAAGTTATTTTGGAAATAAAGAAGGACATTTTTAGATGATACCAATATTTTTAAAAAGAGAAATATGGAAGACTTTATGCTAATAACATAATCTGTAAATATATATATATATATATATATATATATATATATATATATATATATATATATATATATATATATATATATATATATATATATATTATATATTATATTTCTCTCTACAAAATGCAAACCTTAGTTTTACAAATCTGAATATTTTATTACGTATTGACCCGGAACAATTTCATAATTTTATTACAATATATCTAAAATAAATTTACTAATATAGTTGAACACCAAGAATTGCCCGTTGGTGCATGAAACAAACCTACAGACAAACAGACCTATGTACTTCTACAACGTGAAGAAGCATATGTAGGAAGCAAAAGGATTGAGGGAACAAAAGATAATAACCCCACCAGCTGAATTAATTGGCGTGCAGCAACCCGTAAGTCAGGTCGTTGTAGTCCAGGAGGCCACCGCAAAAAACCAATCCTATAAGAGAACCGCATGAAACATTTTTTATATTACTATGAACTATAGTCAATTCAAAGCCGTACTGCTGCCTCAGCTCAGCGGGTTCAGATTGAATTTTGTTTTGTGAAAAGTCGGTTTTAATATACTGAGAATACTGATTTAAAAAAGGTATATAGTCTAATGGCTAATAAAACTACGTCATTTTTTTTATACTTTTGTAGCCCTTTAAGTTTTTGAGATATTAACGATTTAAATTGAAAATAAAAACTTAAATATCTAAAACTTAAAGAGTTACAAAAAGTAATAGGCAAAAAATATGCTAGTTGGTTAGCTTTATAAAAATAGTTATATACATATTTTTAATAAAATAAGTAATAAAGGTGATATAAGCAAAAAAGTGATTTTGGTCATTAGAAATTTTGCTAATTATATTTTATTGGTACAAGTAAGTATACCAGCTCCGATCCATTTAAAAGTTAATTCAAAATGTTCTATTTATTGAATAAAACAAACTAATATACATGTGCCTCGAGGCAATGGGGGATAACCTAGTGGCACCGATATTTTATTTAATTTTTTTTGGGTCCAGTAACTGTACCCATACCTATCCATTTGAAACTTTAACTAAAATAAAATTTAAATATTATTTAATTGAAAAAAATAATAATAAGTGCCTCCTCTATCTGGGTGTTATATACCTGGCGGGACGCTTAACATTTCTCGATCTTCTATGCTTCTATGTGTTTAGCTCATCGTTTAAATATTTTTATTATCGATTTAAATAATAATATTATTAATTAATAAAGACAGTTACTCGTTCAGAATGATCTTGAAAAAATTTAATGATATTTTTAACATAATTTTTTAGAGTTTTTTTTTAGTTGAATTAATGTTTAAACTTTAATTTAATAATATCTTAAAGTAGTAAATAAATGGGTAAATACCATCATTTAAATAAGAATGGCTTTAAGCCTAGAAGAAGTGGATGGGTTAATAAGGGAAATGTTTTAAAAGATTAAAATTTTCTCAAGATCATTCTGAACGAGTAAATGTCTTTAAAAAATAATTGATATTAATATTTAAATCGATAATAAAAATATTTAAACGATGAGCTATACACATAGTAGCATAGGAGATCGAGAAATGTTATGCGTCCTGTCAGGTATATAACACCCAGATAAAGAAGGCAATTTTTCAATTAAATAAAGATTAAATTTTATTTTAGTTAAAGTTTCAAGTAGATCGGAATGGGTACAGTTATTGAACCAAAATTAAATAAAATATCTGTTACTTTTTTGCCTTTATCACCTTTAATAATTATTTTATTAAAAATATGTATATAACTTTTTTATAGAACTTACTAAAAGGCATATTTTTCGTTTATTTCATTTTTCGTAACTCTATTTGTTTTAAAGATATTTGCGTTTTTATTTTAAATTTAAATCGTTAATGTCTCAAACACTAAAAGGGTTACAAAAAAAAATTATAAAAAAACTAATGAAGTTTTATTAGACCATCAATTTTGATTATATACTTTTTTTTTATCTAAAATCAATAGTTTGAGTTATATAAAAAAAGCGATTTTTCAGGATTTTTAAGGTAAAAAAATGCAATTTGAACCCGCTGAGCTGAGGCAGCAGTGCGGCTTTGATTTGACTATTATTCATAGTAATATAAAAAATGTTTCATGCGGTTCTCTTATAGGCTTATTTAATCTGATACCGACCACAAAATAGTTTATAAATACTAACCTTTATCACAATTCTAGAATATTATGCCAGGTAAGTAAAGGAAAGAACTTACTTACTTTCTTTCTTGTTTTCAGTACCTTACCGTTTATTTCTTGGTTTCTCTTTTCCCATGCTTTTGAACACATGCCTGGATAGCATAGATTTTCACCCGATATACAATGGTTTGCTTTCCAATGAAAGGCTGTTAGTCGCTTTGGGCTTGCCCCAAAGTACCAGTACTTGCCGAAATAAAACATTGCTTTCCGTGAGATCAGTAAAGTTAAGCAACGCTGGGCACAATCACTAACTGGATGGGTGACCGCTAGTGAATAAAATGTGTAGTTGGAGATAGTTCAAAATCCACTGTACGGACCGCCTGGATGATATTACCCAGACGCTAACGGGGGTAGTTTAGAAAAAGTAGTATTTGTATAATTTCCGTGTTGACACTAACGCGTTGTCCAAAAGTTGCCATGGAATATCTGCATGTTTCGGTATTTGGTCAATATTTACGGAACTAGGGAAAAATGAGTTAAACATCTAAAAACCCAGCACCTACGCTACTTACTACTTAGGCTTCAGACAAATTACCGTAGGCTGTTATAAATATTAATAGAGGAGCCGAAGAGAGATCGTTCTTCACCCATCTATTAACCAAATGAAACCCATTTGTTTGTTAATTTTACACATAAACAAATACATTTTGACTATATTGCCTGTCAAAATATGGTTAAGACTATTTTTAATTAAATTAACTTATATCAACTTTTTTTTTCTTTGACTATGTGATAACTAAATAAGTTTTGTATAGATCGAAATTTTGAACCGTACAAAACATGCCTAGTTGGTCTTGCCCGCTCATTTTTAGTCAAGACTATCTGGCAAGCAGGTGCAAACAGGTAGGTTTTTATAAGTGACTATAATAATTTAAGAGTAAAGATAATTAACTATAAAACGCGTTGATATTCTCTTGCAGGCGAAAAAATATTCAAGTGACCTATTGTCAAGCTTTGAAGTTTATAATGTCACTAAAAATTAAATTAAAAAAATGGATAAAATGTGTTTTGTGTGTTACCAAAAAAATTCGGTTATTGATTTTAATGATGAGACATTTAAAAACTGCTCATTAATGTTGAATTTTTGGAAGCAAGGAAATTTTAAATACAAGGATATTCAGCTAACTAATCTCTAAAATGTTTGGTTATCATTCCGTTTGTTACGGTAAAATAACAGTTTTGAAAAGTAAATATATAGTCCAAGAAAACAGATCGTGAAATACGAATTTGAGGTTAAAACTTGAATTTTTGATATAAGTTACTTTGAAGAATCTAAAAACAAACTGTATTTTTTTAATTCACCCCCGGGAAGGGGTGAAAAAAATTTAAAAAGTGTTTTTTTGAAATTTTGAGGAAACGGTAAGTCCTAAAAAAAGTTTTAAATAAAAGTAGTAGAACGTGAAATTCTACATAAAAATGATTATATAACTTTTTTTCCTAAAATTAAAATTAACTGAGATAGGGTAGCTAGAAGCTAGGGGATGATAACAGCAACTTTAAAAAATCATAAATTATTGGAAAATTAAAAAACTCATATTTTTTTTATTATTTATATAATTAACAACTTTAATTCTAGAGATTTTTTTCTCTCTTTTTATAAAAACTTACCTAAAAACAATCTAGGGTACAATAGGCAGCTATCTTTTACCTACACTTTTTTAGCTATGAAATTAGAATGATTTTCTGTAAAATTTAGCTATCGAAATAAATTTGTTATTTGTTAAATTAAATAATTAAATACTTTTTGCGTCAAATACATATAAATTATTATTTTCGCTTGTCAAAACTTAAAACAACTTAATATGTCATTAATATTCATAGTCTTATAACGATAATAGCCGGCACTGGCCTACATAATCAGGCATTTATAACTTTTTGTTGTCGGTTTTAATTTTTTACTGTTTTATAATAAAAAAGGGAATAAATGCATAAATAACGGCTCTATTAATTTTCCGCTTATTAAAATAATATAAATATGAAAATAACTAGACACATAAAATTTTACCACTCCTTTTGTTATACTAAAGATAAAAGCCTAGGCCTAGTAACACAAATGTTCTGTTATTATGAAACAGGCACTAAATAAAGTTCAGATAAATGGAATAATACAAGGTGACACAAAAATCTACATATAATCATTTTAATTTTTTTTAACAGTATTAAAATGTGCTTTTTAATGCTTGCTGCTAACAGCAAAAAGTATGCTTTTTAAAACTTGCTGCTAACAGCAAGTTTCTAAGAGGCGGCAAGCAATAATAGTAAGCACTTATGGCACCTTAGTTAATTTGCCTGGAATTTAGACAACTACATACGCGCACGGATTGGCCAATACACCAGTTTGTAAGGCCATCTTACCAAAAAAAAAAACGCGCACCGTAGTTCCGACCTGACGCAGGCAGTATATATTTACACAAAGCTTTCGGCCTATTTTTCCCCACATCATAACTTTGTTTGTTTTCGTTTTACATAAAGGTAGGAGATTTGGTGTGTAAATTCACATAATTTGTTTAATTACCTGTGAAAAAATTGAGAAAGTTATGTTACGTGACTTCTAAGATATTCGATTTTGAAAATCGCCCATTTCTGAATGACTGACTTATCATAATTTTACGATATGGTCAAATCTAGCCCATGTTTATTATAAGAAATCTAGATGCACAGTAGTACGCCAGCCAAATTCCGGCATACCGAACGAATGTGTATATTTTATACCAAATGTTTCAGCTCATATTTTCCCTATCGTAATTTCGGTCAACCATGTATACAAGAGGGATTTTTCAGCAAACATGGCCGCCGCCTTTGAAAGTAAAACTTCGCAATTTAATGGATAAAACGTGTAAAATAAATATCAAAACACGTTTTTAAAAGGTGTTTATAAAATATTGTTGGCAATTTAGTGATAAAATTAAGAATTGTGTGCAAAAAGAAGGGGAAATATAGTGAAAATGATGTTAGTTTGATTTTTAAGTTTGATGATGGATATCTAATGAAATTCTTTTAGATTCGTGATTAGCAAAAAACCCCCGTATACTAAATTTGGTCAAAATCAAAGTTGCCGCAACTTTCTAGACAATTACCGAAAGTTATTTTAATTCCATATTCAAACACAGTCCTAAATTCCTTTAATTTACTACATAAATTCTCAGCAACTTGCGTTTTATCTAGTGTTGTAAATGGAAAACTTTTCCAATTGAAATATTTCCATGGAAATGGAAATATTGGAAATTTCCGAACGTGGCTCGAAATATTGGAAATACTGGAAATTTTATAAATATCAAAAAAAGGATGCGTTTTAAACTATCAAAACAAGGATTTCTATAGATTTCTTATACTCCGAAAAAGTACGTATATTATTACGATTACGAATAATAAAATCTGGATCTTGGGGATTTACCGATAATTGCTTGTTAGCTATTGCTTGCTTTAAGTCGCGTTTACACCAAAGTATTCCACTAAGTTTTCCACAAGTAGCGGCAATTTGTTGCTTTTTCTACAAAATACAGCAACTTTTTTTTGTCTTCCACTTGTGGAGAGACAAATCTTGCACTAAATTTTGTTTCCCCCGGAGTGTCGTCGCGTTTACACCAAAGTCTTCAACTAAGTTTTCCAGAAGTTGCGGCAATTTGTTGCTTTTTCTACAAAATACAGCAACTTTGTCTGTCTTCCACTTGTGGAGAGACAAATCTTCTACTTAATTTTAGTTTCCGCGGAGTGTCGGTAAAGATCAAAAAAGTTGACAACTAAAAGTGGAAGATTTGTTGCTGCGCGCTTTGGGCAAGCAACTTGTAGAAAACTAGTGGAGAACTACTACCCAAACCTTTCGCGCCAATTCTTTGGCAACAAGTTTTCCACTTGTTTATCTAAATTTAAGGCAGGCAACTTTTAGTTTTTTACAAAAAATCTTCCACTTGTTGCTCTAATTTGAGAAGTGCAACTTTTAGTTGACAACTTTTAGTTTTCTACAAACAATCTTTTGTCAACTTTTAGTTGTCAACTTTGGTGTACACGAGCCTTTTTAAAAGATGACAACTAAAAGTGAAAGATTTGTTGCTGCACGCTTTGCATAAGCAACTTGGAGAAAACTAGTAGAGAATTGGAGGACTACTGCCTAAACCTTTCGCGCTAATTCTTTGGCAACAAGTTTTTCACTTGTTTCTTTAAATGTAAGAAGAGCAACTTTTAGTTTTCTACAAACAATTTGTTGTCAACTTTTAGTTGTCAACTTTGGTGTAAACGCGCCTTTAGAAGAAGTTTAATTACACTCCCATGAAGACGGCATTAATGCTAAATACAATATTTAAGGTGTAGATAATATCGATGAAGATATGCCTTGATCATGTTGCACAACTTGTGTCTCGTGGTCGTGTGTAATTACATTTTTAGAAATGTCACTGTTTTCTTTGTATTTTTATTACTTAAATTTTTATTTATTTAAGGTATTTTGCGTTGTAACTTTTGGATGACAATTTCAATCATATACATATAACCTGATTTGAAATATCAAAAATCTAAATTTGCTATCGGATAAAAGGAAAAAGTTACTGTTACATTGTTACATCAGTAGCGACTCTATTTTATATTGTTAATTAATTATTATTTTGCTTTTGACTTTGTTTTATTCGCGCGATTGTCTTACCAAATACCATTTGTACTTGATGGTATTACCTATAATAAACTTTAATTAATGTTTGGTTTTTTAAGTTTTGCAGTTCCTATATTTCCAATATTTCAATATATTTCCAAAGTTTTCTGATACATTTCCTGAAAAATTTCCAAATATATATTTCCGGAAATTTTCCATCACTAGTTTTACCTATTTTGCCGGTAATCTGATTGCTGGATTGAAGTGAAGTAATTTAGATCAGTTTGTCTACTTTCTGTTAAAATGAACTTTTTTTTATTAACCTACGTAAATAGCAAAAATTTGTATACTTTTGGCAATAATGCTTCCGAAATTGTAACCTCTAAAACAGAAAACACAAACGTCAACGCCAAGTCGTATTATACCGGGATGCTTATATTAAGTGAATGGAATATATTATAGTTTCTGAATATTAAGATTTACTCCAAGTCCCGTCTGGCTGATATTATTTGTATAACGTCTATCTGCATGTTTCGGTGCTTAGACAGCATTGGCAAAACGGGGGGATAAAATGGGTTTAACATCTAAAAACCCGGCACCCACGTTACCTGGGCTCCATACAAGCCATCGTGGAATGTCATAAAGATAAAAATATAAATAAATAAACCTATTTGCTTTTCCATTAATTTGATTTCTTGATAACTTTTAGGATTTTAGTTGATGTCATATTTTGATTATCGTTTAGATGAAGCATTTTTTAGCACTAAGAGGTGTGTCCAAATTGTAAAGAGCTTCCAAACCGTTGATTTTTTATTTAAAGAGTGATAGAAATGTGGTTTAAGTTTGCTGCTCAAAGAAACACTTTTATGTTAACACCATTCTAGAAAATGTTGTTATAATATTTCATAATTGCTGGAATAACCTGGATATTTTCGAAGCGTTTGAATGTGGCCCTGTTAGCTACCTATTTAATATCCTATTCTGCACAATCTCTTTAGTTCCTTTAATTTTAACTCCTCCTAGTGAATCAGAATAACATCCTTTAAAATTATCTGTGGCTTACCCGAAACACTATTAAAAATATTTATTACTACTAGTTGTCATTGTTAAATCCCGCATAATGAAGCATTTGGATTTTATGATTTTTAAGCCTTTGTCATCACATTTTATCGCATTTGTAGAAAAAATAGTGTTGAGCTTTTTTGCGAACATTTTTGAATACTTATGACTTTTCTTTGCCTTGTTCCTACATTAAATAAAATTAAAATTGTATTTTGCCTTATGTTGTAGCTAGTTTTTTCCGTTTTAAGATTTAAAACACGGTAATGGTAATTACTTGGAATTTCTTGTTATATAGGTTTATCATAAATATCGTACATATCTTATCTATAGATAATAATTTATGCTTATAGTTGATAATGTATTTAAAATGTTTCTGTGAGTTTTTGCCGATATTCAGAATTAATTTGCATTCGATTATGCCAATTTTCTTATGTCTTGTTTTTATATTATTTTGTAGAATGGGTTTTATAACCTTCACATAAACTGTGAGTATAATAACGTATTTTAAGTTTAACAAATGCCAATACCTGGATATAAAAGAAAATCTTGCTAACATATACAGTATGTTTCATATCATCCTTTGCAAGGTCATGAAAAAATTAATTAATTTCCAAATTTGAATGAATTTGGAAAAATAAAATGATTTATGACAGACAGTAAGAATTCCGTCATATTAATCTTCTTTTATTTGTCCCAAAAACTGAAACAAAACCCTTAAGTTTTTTGATAAATTTCAAATCGTTGCTATTGACATGTCTAAGGCTTTGGACCAGGTCTGGTATGATGTGCTCCTAAACAAATTTTCTTCCCATGGTCTTTCACCTAAATTTTATCCTGGGCTCTTTAGTTTTCTCTTTAATCGCCGCATATCGACCGCCCCTTTTGCACAATTAACTGCATCCACAGTTTTGCTCTGATAGTACCATCTACTCTAATATTTAGTTTTCCAAGCCGAATCTGATTTGGAAAACAGACGCTTGTTAATTCAGAAATCTCTTTCACAGGGCCTTATTGAGTTCATCTAAAAACTTGTCCAGTTTAATAATTAATAATTTAAACTTGTAGGCATTTCCTTTGAGAATGACCTTAACTGGTAAAAACGCATAAAATCCTCAGCTTTTGGAAAATTTCAAATTCTTCTGTCGAGCGAGACAGTAGTTTTCACCTTCAAATCTGTTTATTCTACAGTGTGACCAATAAAGCCGCATCATATAGGATTCTTTTTGTATTAATAGTTTTATACGAAATTTAATTTTAGTATCCATTTCTGCTTTAATCAAGGTGAAGATTAACCAAAAAAATAGTAGTTACGTAATTTTTTTTTGCAAAAAAAATCCAACAGTGGAGTTATTTCTGAAAATATGTAAAAAAGCTATAGGAAAAAGTGTCCAATGATAAGATAATGTTTATTTTCTGCTTTGCCCATGTTTTATAAATTGCTACTGCAAACTAAGACCAGCAACGACATTAAGCTTCTTAGTTTTGACAATTCAGACAATTTTTAAAGTAGTGCCATATTAAATGTGTGAGTTATCCACAAAATCCAAACTGGGCTATTAAAATTTGGTCACATGTGATGCAAAGCTTATTTGTTTTTAACCCTTTATAAGCTAACTAAAATATTAATTTTTAATAAGGTAGTTTGTGTCTTAAAATAATACACTTTCATATGTAATTGAAAAAAGTAAAATTTTCTAATAAAAAAATAATAGTTTAAAATTAAACGCATTTAAAATTCCACCTTTATAACAAATAATAAACTATTTTTAATATTTGAGTATTAAATTACTGCACTTAAATAATAAACGACAATTTTTACTTTTTTTATAACATAGCTTCATACCAAATTTTAATAAAGGGGTTTTAAAATAAATCATTGAAACTAGATAAACTTTTCGTAAAGTTAAGACTTTACTGATGGAAGCCTGTACCTGTTTGTCTTATACAATGGTACCGCTTTAGTTTTGGTCCAAAACTGCCCAGAAAAGGAAAAAAATCAAAATACTTATCTAAGTTTCAAACAATTGTTGTGGAAATATGAATATGAAAAAATCATTAAAAAGCAGATAGTTCAATACGTGGGAGCAAACAAGCTTTGTAATATTTCTAGTTTGCTTTTACAGGCGGGGGTCCAACGAAAGATGCTATACTAAGATTTACTTTAACTTCAGAATGCTTTGAGACGGGTCTGCACACCGCATAAATATTCTGCGATCTTAGTAAGGCATTCGATCGTGTATCGCATGAAATTTTGCTGAAAAAGCTTACGGCCTATTCATTTTAACCTAACGCTATAGCGTTTCTGAAATCCTATTTATCAGCAAGAAGACAAGTCGTTCGTATGGAGTCCGAGTCTGGAGCGCTGCCGCTTACGAGCGAAGTTCCGCAGGGTTCAATTCTTGGCCCGATTTTATTTCTAATATACATTAATAATATGTCTAATTCTGTAAGTACCGCTAAATGTACATTCTATGCTGACAATACTACTTTAACGGCCGAGTGATGATCGCGTTGTTAAATTTAGCAATGGACTTGGCAATTGTTAAAAGTTAACAACGGTTTGGAACGTTTAACAAAACGTCATTGTCAGTGTTATTTAATGATTTTAGTAGGCAACCTGTCAAAATCTGGCATTTTGTTAAACATTCAAAACCGTTGTTAACTTTTAACAATTGCTAAGTCCATTGCTAAATTTAACAACGCGATCATCACTTGGCCGTAACAGTTTCAGCTAGGGACCTTGTTGAACTAAAGGCAAAAACAGCGAATGTGCAATCTCAGGCAGGTGGATGGTTTGTAGAGAATCAGCAGAACTAAACGTCACAATAACCGAAACAATGGTGTCCTCCCTTAGATGTCTTACTGGCATTCCCAATGAACCCGACATCTGTCAAACTTCTGGGACCAACACAGACATGTGTAAACACGGAAAACTGCTTGCCAAGTCTCTGACTAGAGTGGTGTATGCACTGCGTCAACTTTCACAGAGAGCAATAAAGCACGTGGTTAAGACAGCTTATTTTGCAATGTTCAATTCCAAGATGACATATGCCGTGCTTGCTTGGGGTGTCGCTGCAATAAGACACAGAATTTTTGGACTTCAGAGGAGGGTTGTACGTATTATTGCTGGGCTTGGATACCGCGATGACACCAGGAAGGCTTTTAAGTGTGAACGAATTCTGACACTGCCTGCAACTTATGCACTGAAAAGTATCCGAAAACATACAGACCAATACAAAACACAATTCGACATCCATAGCTATAGACCACGTAGCAAAAATAACATATATCGTATCAACACTAGGTTAACAAGGGCACAAACTAGTGTAAATTATTTTTATGTAAGGTACGTTAACAGACTAGACAAATCAGTAAGAATGTTGCCTCTACCTAAACTCAAATTTAGGCGTTAGGAGTATTTTTTGGAGATAGCTCCTTTTTCTTTGGATGAGATCGACAGAATGTTTCCGGCTGTTCAGCTGCATCGTAACCTGTAATACTTTGTTTGTTCTTGATGCCTTTGTTTTGTTGGTTTTTTAAATATTATTTACCCTTGTTTCTTGCGTCTTACAATCTATGTACGGTGTATTTTGTATTTTATTTTTACTTTTTCTACTTTTAAGTTGTATATTATATTTATTTCTTTTATTCTATATTGACTTGTGTAATTAAATTGAATAATTTTTTGACATTAATAAAGAATCTTCCCTTAAACTTATCTTAGGGTATTAGTCCCTTGTCCAGTCCGATGATCCCAGTTATATTCTGTGGGTACCAAAGATGACCCCTCGTGTACTCTCTAGACACCTACCTTCTTTAATCACGTAAAAGAGGGTTTCACCCTTTTTATGGCACCATCTACAGATATTATCTGATGCCCGATCCAATGTAAATAGGTGCTGCATTATCTTTGTTTCCGACATCCATAGCTCTTCAAACGTTCTATTGGTCCAAACTTGGGCCCACCACTTCAGAACTCCGTCGGATATTCGGATTATTGTTATCCGCTACCGCCACCTTATTACCTTCGAGACCAGTATCTCCTGGTACCTATACCAAATTGACCGAATTGGACTCTGCTAGTGTGTTGAAAGTCTCCATACAGTCCTTAACTAGCTTAGACTCAATTGTTACCCTACATAGCAATTGTAAGGCTGTTTTTGAGTCACTGCAAATGTAGAGATATTTGTCTTTGTAATTGTTGTCCCAAAACCACCTGGCATAAGCTCAAATCGCACCTTGAAAACCACTAAGAAAGGAAATTTATGTCTATAATTAGAAAGTCGTAATTTAGATCTGTTCTTCAGGATCAAATGCATTAATGCGGCCTTTCAGCTCTCGCGCAAGTTTCGGAATACCCCGTATATACAAACAATATACTATTAAACTCATCGGGTATGACCTCTCTAGCACATTTACCCTACGACTATATCTATGTCTAGTCATAATAATCAATTTTATCTAGCTGATCATTGCGTGGGCACTGAGTTCTTTTGTGTGCTTGTACTACGGTTTACGGTGCTTCATTATGAAAATATTTAGGTTTTTTACTAATTTAACTATCTCTTTGAGTAGGCAAATAACTCTTTTATTGACCGTGAGAAATTTCACGAAGAGCTTCGGACGATAATAAAACTATTGTCCTTAATCCTCTAATAGACGTGTGTGATTTCTTGGAAATAATTATCTTCAATTAAGGTTATTAAATTAAAATAAATATTTTTAAATGGGAATCGATAAACAAAAACAACAAGAAACTTTAAAAGGTGTTTTATTATGCGAAATTCTGTAGATGAAATCTCACCAAAAACATACCGGGTGATAACGAAATAAATCACTACCAAGCCTTTTATTCTATAAAATGTAAACATAACGCTTTTAAATTTTGGGACGACATATTGTGTGATGAGATGCCGATTGGGGATATAATAACATAAATATTATCTGCCCATCCTCCGGTTTTAACGAAAGTCGCGTGAATTTTAATATTTTAAATTTATCACCATGTATATTTTCCAAGTTTCGAATTCCACAAGCCATTTTTAATATTAAACCTGTGATATATCTTATACCTCTTTGCAACCGCACTTTATGCAGTTAGTTATACGGGATCACAAAAAGGTACCTACATATCTAACTAAACTATTTGGTTTAGTTAAAGGTCTTCAAAAACAACAATGTTTAGAAAGATATGCCTAATGTAAATCTAATGTTTAATACACTTATTAATAGGAAAGCCAATTTTCGCAGCACTTCCGGTAATGCAGGAAGTATTATTATTATAGCCTTAGCAAATAAGTCTTCAGGGAAAGTTAAATTTAACCTAATAAAGGTTTATGATATTCTTTTTTCTTCTAATTTAACTGCATAATGTGCGTTCGTTTGGACATTTTTAATTAAAAATATCCTGTCAAATTCAAGTTTTAAAAAATATATTGGGCGTTCAATTTATAATATCAATGCCGCCACTTTCGTTTACACCAGAATAATTGGCAGATGATATTATATTCAAAATTGAAATATCAAGACAAAATACATTATCCCAAAGTTTGAAAGCCATGTATTTTAATCTAAGAAAATCAAGGGCTGGGGACCTATTTCGTTGTCACCAAGGAAGTTTAAAGGTTTATGAAAGCCCAATACTATGGCCTATTCGATCAAAAAATATCCGGACCACTATGAAAATAACTGTCATTAAGAGACCGTTATGATTCTGCGCAGCAACAAAATTCCACGAAATTTGGTAATACTTTTAACAGAGCCGGAGTCCCGTTTTCATGTGCGTAGGCCCGGCGCGTATGCACTGCGCTGCGCGGCTGTTTATTGTTTGTTACTTATAATATCGTAACGTCATCCTTCCAGCTTCTACCTAAATTAATGCTGGGGTGCCCCAAGGTACCAACTATGTTTCTTCTTCACATCAACGATCACAATCAATCATATTATTAGTTTTGCTGACGAGAGTATTCTCCACTCTAATATTCAATTGCTTAAGCCAGCCTATAGTCCTGATTTGGAAAACACTTGCCTTAAACAATCTTGTCCACTTTAATGCTCCAAGACACAGTTATGTTCGGTGTCGCGAAAAAAAGTCACTGAATCATTTTTTGCGTTATTTTTGAGAATAATTTTAACTGGCACAAACACATTACATCCATAGCCTCAGCTTCTTCAAAAAGCTTGAATTCCTCTTTCTAGCAGGAAAGTATTTCTCTCATTCTAATCTGTATAATCTGTGTGTATTCCAAATCAGACCATCTTTAAAATATTGTTCTCATATCAGGGGAATGGCGTTTCCTACAACTCTTATTATCCTTCATTCCATTCAAAAAAGAGCTGTTTGTCTTTTTAATGCCACCAGAAAAGCTTTCATTTCTTGCCCACCGACGGCCTGTAGGGGATATGTCGCATTTTTATAGGTATTTTCACGGCTTCTGCTTCGAGAAATTGGCAAGTATAATTTTTCTGACAGCTCCCAACACAGCAACACGTAGTGCCTCTTTTATGCATCCTTTTACAGTCCAACTTAAGACGCTTCGAACTTACTTCGTTCTGTTATCCCCAGAGTGTCCAGACTGGAATCTGCTACCCGCAGAAGTTTTTCCTTCTCCAAATTTTCAAATATTTAGATCTTAAGTGACACGTAAGACACCAACGGTACGTTAAAATTAAAGCCTCAACCTTGGTGGACTGTCACAAGATTTAAAAATAAAAATAAAAAACGCTTATGTAAAATTCTATACTTCTCGTATAGTACTTTTATACAAATTATAAATTTATAAAATATTGTATGGGCCTAAAACACAAACAACCAGTCTAAATTATGGTAAGCTCTTACTTTTTTTGACCCTCGCCACTTTCAATAATTTTTTTGCCTACGGAGGCGCTGATTACAAATCTAAAGTAAGTGTTTTTCGACAACGTTTTATTTTCCAGATATCGATCCTTAAATATGATAATTAAATTAAACTCATTACCATTATCTTGTCCCTTTTTTTCATACTAATGATGAAGATGACCAAGGCCAAATTTAATTTTCCCTCTAAATTATAAAAAAGTATTAACCCTTCGCACATAAAAAAAGTTGGATGTGAAAAATTAGCATACCGCTTAATATAATCCAATTTTTGACATTAACCGGCTTTTTATGTCCTGACGCGATGATGATCCGTTTTTAATGCAGTTAGCTTATAATTAGAAAAAAAAACCTTTTTTCGCATATTTTAAAATGATTTTTTTTTACTCACCAAAGTGTTTCCCTTTGGGCCAATGGCATCTGGTACACAAGGTGTTATTTAAAGTGATTTTTCAAGTATTTTTAAGGTAAAAAGTTCCTACAAACGTGTGATCTAAATTGCTTCGTTTTCAAGATACAGGCTGTCAAAGTTTTATTTTTATTCTTGTTTTTTTCTGCATAATTTCCTAAATAATGCCGATTTCTAATTGGTACCTGGGGGTTTTTTGACATGAGAAATTGGAATTTCTTTTTAATTTACTTCTTACTTGTAGGGAGCGCTATCCACATGTATATTCTCACTTTCAAAGGCTTATGACTTTTTGTACAACCTTGTATTTATATTTTTGGTAAAAGAAATAAATTTTTTAGTCATTTTTACCCGAAAAAGATACTCTTATTAAATGTCGCTAGGAGCAACCGTTTTCGAAATATTTTGGTTTGAAATAATCGATGCATGTGTTTTTTAAAAAAATAAAACAATTTTGTAAAATAACTTTTTTTTAGTCAACATGAAATATTAAAAAAAATAAACAAACGAACACTAAATTAAAACGGGGTAAAAAACCAGATCACCAGATCAAAATCACAATAAATGTTGGAAATGTCCACCAGGTTGTACAAAAAGTCATGAGCCTTTGAAAGTGAGAATATACATGTAGACAGCGCCCCCTACAAGTAAGAGCTACATTAGGAACAAATTCAAATTTCTTATGTCAAAACACCCCAGGAAATTATACAAAAAAACAAAAACAAAAATAAAACTTTGACACCCTGTATCTTAAAAACGAAGCATCTTGGACCGCACGTTCATAGGAACTTCTTACCTTAAAAATACTTGAAAAGTCACTGTCTGAAATATCGGACACTTATTAAATAACACCCTGTATATTTGGTGTGGAGTCTCAGTTTCATTTTTTATTTAAAAAAGTTTGAATTCCTAGCCACGCTAGTGCCCACACCAATAAACTGTCATATCGTTTTTTATTTAACTGTTACCCAAAATAAAAACCTGCTTACTATACTTAATTTTTTTTATTTAATACCTTATTTATTGGTTTGTTTTACAAAGCATCCGCTTTAGCCGCGAATCCAGTTCGCGAGGATGACGCGCGCCGCTAAGTTGCTGATTTTCTCGTCCAGCACACCCTTATGTTTTTATTCTAACTGAATAGAATGAAGCGCGCGGCAGCTCGAGCTACCTTCTACATTGTGGCGGTGGCACTAATAACAAACATTCTTTTCTGCGCTGAAGAAACCGACAAAATTTGGATCTTCCACGGCAGGGACTGCGGCAGTGTTCTCCTTGCAGCGCGCTCTGGTTTGGTATCGATTTTCCAAAGCAACGTTAAACAGCAGGACTCGCGGCAGCCTCGCCAAATAAATACGCGGCTTTTTAGAAGCGTTTGATAATAATAATAATATTTGTGTGTAGTATGTTTTACTTTTATCAGTATGTACTAAAATTAGTAATAAACGATAGATTTGAACGGAATATTGACATTTTATGTTATGGCACTTTGGCCAAAAGCATATTTACATTAGGGGCACTCGAGGCTAGTGACCAGGGCCGCAAATTTTCTGGGGCGGCGAAGTTGCTGTAAAAAGTGCATTTGCGTCGAAATCGTCTTCATATTATGATAAATAAAATATTTTTTT
>JAHBCN010013046.1:0-10000 GCA_019359885.1 Listronotus oregonensis
AATTTTTCATAATCTAGACAAGGAAAGTGCACACTGACGTTAAAAAATTCTTATAATAGCGCCATCTAGACTATTTTTGACGAAGAGTAAGAGGTTTGTGCCATCGAGCATTGAGCATAGTCGTTCTAGAAGCAGCCATGTTACTTGGCCTTGCAAACGAGCGTACAAGTGAGAAAGAATAATAATAATACGTTTATAAGCTCTCCCTCTTTCTTCACGTGCTAAATGGTCGGCGGGGAAGTCGGTCAACATCCGCCGATCAATAAGAAAGAAAAGGTTATACACCTACTCTTCTTTCTCTTTCTAACTCTTATTAGCGCTACCAAGCGGCAAGATTGCGGCTTAATTGTTTTTACTACTTTATTCTTATTTAGTTTGGCTACATGAAAATGGGCTATTCTCATTTAAATTCTGTTGCTACTAGCTTTAGATACATATTTCAAAAAGAGATGTCACCCATTCTTGAACGTAACCTCAAATTTTGTTTTGATAAGCAGTTTTTTATATATATTTTTTGGTATTTCATTTGTTTTGGATTTTTTTTTAATAAATTAAATTTAAACCAATTGTTACTCAGTGGTTGTGTAAGCATCATGGCGGTAAGTCCTTTTTAGTATTGTCTTTTTTAATACTTGAAACCAGGAAACTAATTTTAAATATGTCTGAGGGATCAAATTGTTCCAATATTAAAGGAAATTACTAAGAATATTTAAGAGAGTTTATTTTTGCTTTTTTAAAACTGGTTACACCCAAAATTAAGCATTTTATGGCAACACACTTTTTGTAGGATAAATTTATTTTTATGTTTTTTTAGTAATCATCTATCATGAAAAACATCTTCATAAAAATTGTAGGTAATTTTTTGACTTATTGAAATTTAGTATACAGGGGTTCTTTAAGGCGCTGATAACGAATCTAAAGTCAAATTTTGTCAGACACTTTTAGTTTTTAAGTTATAACACCTACTCGGACCTAACCTCAAAAACGCACAAACTTTTCTAAAATGCCTCCTTCTTGAAACTGGTCAGCCAAACTGAATGATTTTGTAAAACATTTATTATTCAATAGACTACATTTATTTTAATGTTTCATTAGTCGTCATTTTTAACAAAAAACACTACCAAAAGAAACATTTTTTGTTTTAAAACGTCAACAAAACTATCTAGGGATTTTTAAGCCTTGGTACAACTTGGGAAACAATTGAAAAGCGCCTACTTTTTAAATTTTAATTATGTAAAAATGGAGTTTACATTAATTGCATTTATTTTGCTAAAGCCAAATTCAGGGATATGCTTGAATGTGTTTTTTAGTAAAACTAGTGAGTAAATAATCGGGAAAATGAGTTTATCCTGTAAACTAAGAAGTGATCTGCCATAAAATCATTTAGTTTGGCTGTGACTAGGTTCAAGAAGAAGGAATTTTAGGAAAGTTGGTGCATTTTTGAGGTAAGGTTCGAGTAGAGTGTTATAACTTAAAAACTAGAAACTTTCGAAAAAAATTTGACTTTAGATTCGTGATCAGCGCAACAAAAAATCCCTGTAGGTTACTAAATTTCAATACAATCGGCCGTGGCGTGGGCCCGATAAGTAAAAAATTACCAAATTGTATTTTCACTTTTAAAAAGTGAACAAAATTGTCTACAGATTTTTAAGTTGGTAACATGGAACGCGCGAAACAATTGAAAGTGCCTACTTATCAGATTTAAATTTTTTGTATCATTAAATTTAAGAAAATAAAAAAAAAACTATTTTATGTAATTCCAGTAAAAGAATTAATTGATTTTTTTCTAGTACATAATAGATCTTCATAATAAATTCCAATTATATTATGTTTTATAAATGACTTTGTGTGGCTAGTGACAGACCTACGAAAATACAGTTTATAGTCGTCTGGTTGCGAATACAACATATTAGAAAAAAAGGAAACATTTTTTTTGGTCAATAACCAAATAAATGCATGTTAATGTCAGCTTTCTTTCAAGGCCATTCAAATTCAAAGAGAAGGCGCATTCAATTGTTTCACGCGTTCTATGTTACCAACCTAAAAATTCCTAGATAGTTTTGTTGACTTTTCAAAAATAAAAATTCAATTATTTTGGAGGTGTTTTTTAATAAAAGTTATTTCTAAAGAAACATAAAAATAAATTTATTCCACAAAATAACAAGTGTTTTACCATCAAATGCACCATTTTGGAAGTAACCAGTTTTAAGAAGGCGGAGTTTTAGAAAGGTTTTGCAGTTTTGAAGTTAGGTCAAAGTGTGATGCCCACTTGAAAAGTTTAGCGTTTAAAAATTTTGACGAAAGTTTGTGTATTGTATTATGCCAATTTTAGGGGTGAAAAATGTATTTCACCGAAAAAAAGATAATTGGCATTCTTTCGTTTGACTTGTTTAATTTTTATTACAAACTGGAATATTAAAGAAATAAAACAAGTCAACTCATTGAAAAATATTTATTTCTTTTTACCCATTTGTTACGCGCATTTTTAAATATTTATAAACCAGGTTCTGTAAGTCCACAACAGGGATGTTGCGAATATTCGCATCCGCATCCGCAATTGCGGAACTTTCGCATCAATTTGGACATCCGCATCCGCTTACGCATTTGCAATAAATCTATGCGGAGTTTCATGCGGATGCGGATGACGCACAAGTTGCTCCACAGGAAAGTAATTAGGGGGGCCGACGAGTGGCGCGCGTCGTTCACACGTGATCATTGACCAATAGGAGCGAAGATTCCGGTCGGTGACAAGTTCTGACTTCGACGCGTTTGTTATTGTGTTTATTTGTTTACGGTAAATCAGTCATTACATGTTTAGTTCCGCTTAACGTATGAACTCTAGGAATATTTCGGTTTTTAAGTGTTCCAAGCGAATACTTGTTCAGTAGCGCGGGTTTAATTTACGAACTTCTTCGTAACAGACTTGACCTCGAGAAAGCGGCAAAATTTCTTTTTATTAAATATAATGTTTCAACTTTTGACTTCTACATCCGCCTCCGCGGATGTAAAAAAATCTGCATCCGCAACATCCCTGGTCCACAGAAGTAGATACGGTTATTTCGAAACGTGAACATCATTGTAAATAGATCAGTGGAAAAAAGTTTTATTGTTTACGTTACATGTTCTGTTTAAATCTATTCAATAAATATTATCTTTAAAACTCTGAAGAGTACTGACTTGGAATAAAACGTTTTAGCCAGATCCCCTGCTATCGGAATGCGTATTGGCATTGTCTCCTACGGCTCGACGCAACCTTAAAAAAATGTATGTCGAATCATGGAAGATAATATTCCAACGGTTTGCCTATTAGTCCAGGCAGTCAAGCATTTTACCTCCGAATTTTTTATGTATGCAATTTTGACAGATGATAGATGGATGGTCGAAAAGCAAAAATCTATGTGGTGCCGATGTGCGCAACCACCAATGGGGTGGATGCCACCCCTTCTCGGGGGTGGGCAATTTTTTACCCAAAATACCCCCAGAAATCGATAGATAAGCAAATTTGAAGTAAAAAATGTCATGTCAAGTTTTTTCGCCAGATCAATATTTTTTGAATTATTCGCAATTGAAAATGCGATTTTCTTTAAAAAACCTATTTTTCAATTGTTTTACGCATAACTCTGTAATTATGCGTTTTATCGAAAAAAGTGTAATGAACAAAAATGAAGCTTATAAAAACAAAGAAATTGAGCTATTTATGAAGATCTTAAAGTTCTACCTAAGGCAAGTTATAGCTGCTGAAAGATCTTTCATTTTACGTTATTAAGTACTTAATCTCAAATAACGGGAAAAGGGTAAATTTTTAACAAAAAGTCATGGAATATTTTTTAAAGAGCATAAAAAGACCTTTAAAATGAGCACCTATAAAAGTCTTTTTGACTAAAATTTCAGAGATATGGTGTAAAATAGTTGAAACTAAAAAAAAATCGCAATAAAACTAATGTCATTTCATTCAAAATCAAAATAAAACTTATTCCTTTTACCAATTACTTTATTTGTATGTTATTTATGACATCTGAATGTTTTACTCATTAGAGATGCACATTTTGAAAAAAAGAGCTTAAATTATATGTTTTTTTTTGTGATTTTTCAAAAAATTTTCTTTTTTTCATTTGGACTCCAAAACAAGGAAGTTTAAAGGTGTATGGAAGCCCAATGCTATGGCCCATTCGATCAAAAAATGTCCAGCCCAGTATGAAAATAACTGTCAGAGTTGGCCCCGCCGATTTGGCGCAATAACGAAATTCCACGAAATAATTTAATGTGTTGCCTACTTACACTGATAAATCAGTGTGTAGTTAGGCAAACATTACTTTATGAGAGCCGTATTAGTTTCGATTGTTTTGCTTTGTTGATTATATTTTGTGGTTGCAGAATTTTGGTTTTATAAACACCTTCTTATTTTAGTGATTAGTGTTTGATAAATTGTGACTATAATTTTGTGTTTATTGTTTGTTACTTATAATATCGTAACAAAATACTAGAGGTTGTATGGTTTGTCTTGCAAATCTAATGGTAACATACCGGCATTTTTACTTTAGGTAAGTATTTCTTATATTAAATTAGGTTCTTTTATGAGACGTAACGTTAGGAACCGAATAAATAATAATATATCAATTATGAATTATAGAAAATGAAAATTTCATAGGAAATAGCAGTGAGAAAAGTAAGGCAATCTTAACTATCTTTTAGATGATTTCCACAATGTTTGTGTATTTCTGTGGATTATTAAAAAGAAATAAGGTTTACATTTAGGCACTTTTATTTCATTTAATAATTTAGTATATTCTTTTAAAGGATCAAAATTATTAATTACTGGGCAGACCAGGCAAATTTTAATTTATACAGGTCCCTCTAATTGAATAAAAGAAAGTACAATTTTATGTTAAAGTTCCTTTTTGCTTTTTCTGTATTTGTTTAAAAAAAAATAGATTTTTGGTTTCTTAAACACATTATCAACTTTTTAAGCTCGACATACTGTAGACACATAATATTTAACGGTTACTGTTACAATGGATACCTAGGTACCAAAGGTTACTAAACATTATTAACCACTGTTATTCTATCTCTTGATTGTTGTTATTAGTTAAAAAGTATATGCCTAAAAAGCAGTTATAAAATTTTCACTTTTTAATGTACAACCACAATCTTAGGATAAGATTAAACTCATTTACACTATCTTGCCCTTCTTTTATCACAAAATTGGTGATAAGTACATGAAACTATCATACAATGTTTGAAATTTATTTTAAAAAATCGTGTTTTTATTTATTTACTAAATTTTTGGTAAAAATACAAAACTCCCAAAATATCGACCATTTAAATAGAAAGGCTGTAAAGTGGCGCCATCTATTCTTTCCATATTATATCAGATGATAAAAATCCAAATACACAATAATTTTAAATATTCTTGGTAGTATCGTTTAATAACCAACAATTTCGTGCAAAAAAAAACAGTGAATGCTTGAATTTGACATTTAATGATGTCAACTTTATAGATAGTAACAAAGAATTATGGAAGTCCGGCTCTGACCCACTATTCATTGCGCAAACTCCGCGGGGCCAATCCCCGGATTCCCGCTGCCCTGCACGCCTGGACAATTTTATTCTACAGTATTGGGCTTCCATAGACCTTTAAACTTCCTTGCTCCAAAACCATAAGAGATACGAAAAAACTAAAGAGTAGAAAATGAACATTTTTTTATGACGATTATTTTCCTTTTTTATTTTCTTTGGCATAAAAATTTAAACTTTCACTATAGTGCGGGACTGTTTTTCCAGCCCTTTACCTTTACCTATAAAATATTAAGGCTCTCAAGCCCCCAAAAACATGGGCTTGTAGCCCAAAAATTACCAAAAATTTTTTGGGTTTTTAAAATTTTAACAAAAAATAAATTTTTTAAAAAAGAAATAAAATTTTTTTGGAAGTCAATAAAAAATTTTTTATTTTATTTTGGCAAAGGGGGGTTCTTAAGGGTTGGGGGGTGTAGACAATTAAAAATTACTTCGTGTGAGAAAAACCCCTTTGAACCAACAAAATTTAAAATCAAAACATCAGTAGTCTTTAAAAAAAATTTTTTTTTTTTTTTTTTTGTCAAAGGGGGGTTTTTAAGGGTTGCTAGGGTGTAGACAAAATTTAAAAATAGAGATAATAAACTGTAATACTAAAATTACGCAAAATCAAAAAATTTTATATTAGATTTTTTTTTTTTCTTTTTCTAAAGGGGGGATTTTTTTGGGTTTTAAAATGGTAACTAATAATTTTATTAAAATGGAATTTTTTCCGTAAAACTGCAATTGTAAGTTACAAATCGTTAAAAGATTTTTTTTTTATTTTTTTTCATTTAAAAGGGTAGTTTTTAAAGATTTTTAAAGGGGTTGATTTTTTTTAAAAACACCAATTTTATATTGAAAATTTTCGTTAGGATATTTATCCACATAAAAAAAAAAACATTTGAATCGAAAAAAAGCCGAAAAACCTATAAAATCTTTTTTTTGATAAGGGGGGGTTTTCCCCCTTAAAAAAATTTGCACACCTTCACCATATAGATTTTGATATGGAGGTAAGATAAGTTTAATTCAAATTTTTTAAGAAAATTGGTGCATATATAAAAAATTCGGAGGTATGACACTATTTTGAGTTTGACTGCCTGGACATATGAAATGGTCACATTATTTGTTTAAAAAATCGAAATTGAAACTGTCAGGTTTTGGCGAAAAAAGGTTAAAAAGGGGAATTGTTTGGAAATTTTTTTCTAAGGTTGCTTTTGTTAAAAACGCCAAAAAGTTTTGTGGATCCTTTTAAATTAATACCCCGGAACCATGGCAGAATCTCTTTAACACTCCAAAAGTTCTCCAGATCACTGTACACTTTCTTCTCTTTGGTATTATAGTTTAAAGCCTGACATATCCTGCAGTAATGGTACGAATTGCTTTGGAAGTACCCGTGTTCATTTCTGATTTCAAAATATTTTTTCCAGTTGTAAAATTTTCTGAATCTTCGTTTGATTCAAACGTACTAGATATTCAGCTAATATTCTCGGACTTGCGAAATTTTCGATGTCTATGAAGAGTCCACGGGAAGCAATGTCTTGTAGGATTTGCTCGCTCCCATGACAATGGGTATGGAATCTTTTTCGAAAGCGTTCCACCATAGTTTTTCGGTGACGTACTGGTCGCAGTTTGAGTTTTCGAAGGAGAGATAAAAGAGGTACTGGTTGATCGCTGGGCAGTCTGAGCCGAAATGTCCGGGACATCTGAAAATTTATAACTGCTTTATTATTACTATTAATATTATTATTATAGGATGCAGCTAAAAACCAAAAAAATCAGAAAAAAAGGCAATTAAAAGTTATTTAAGAAAAACTATTTGTAAAATCGTTGCATACCTGCTACATACCTTATTGAATCCACCAGTAATAAATAACATGTCTTGTCAACTTTTTAATTCAAGTTTTACTTTGTATTAGTTATTTTAACATGTTTTACAGTATTGAAAAGAAAATAATGGTTGTAATCATTTAATAAATACAAGTAATTACATTGAACTACATAATGAGATTTTTACATAATTGAACAATTTTATAGGAAGGTGAAAAACACACTTAAAAACTGTCTAAAAATACGTTTTAACACAACACATTGAAACTAAAAGCTATTATTTTTTAATTAGATGCTCAAACAGACCTCCGTTTACTGCTAAGCAATATCCTAAACGGTTTTTAAAATTCAGTTCTTACATTATGAAGTTGAAATGCCGATAGTCGATCGCACGCCGCTGAAATTGAAACTTTTAACTCTTCTAAATTTTGATAACTCAACTTTGTATAAGTAACATTTTTGATATGACCCCAAAGGAAGAAGTTGTTTGGCGAAAGATCAGGAGACCTAGCTGACCAATTTATGGTGTAATTTGGTCCTATAGTGAGTCCATTAAAAACATTTTGAACATATTCCCTTACTTCTCGTGTTTTGTGCAAAGGGCAATCATCCATTTAAAAAAACCCAAAAGTCACTTGATTTTGTAATAGTTCTAAAAAGTTTCTGTTCCCCAAAATTTTGATTCAAGAAAAAAGGTTCAATAATCCGATGTCCAAATATACCCGCCCAAACGTTTACCTTTTGAGGGTTTTGAGTCCTTGCAGATACAAATCTGTGTTCACTTTCTTTGCTCCAGTACCTGATGTTTTGAACGCTTGGTTCATTGTTTTGTGAAGGTGCATTCGTCTATCGATTCGCCATTTCCATAACTTCAATACAAAAAAATCTGCTCTTCGGATTTCATCGCCTTCCCTTAATTCCTGATGTCTTTGATATTTGTTCGGATGATATTTATACTTCTTTAATTTGCTAATACTGTGCTGTGATCCTTTCCTACAACTTTGAAAAAAGCCTGGGCTAATTCCTTTAATTTCTTCTACATGAAGTAAAACATCTAAGTCGACATTACTTGAGCCATTCCATCGAGTACATTACTATTTCGCTCTAAGCAGTTGCATTTATTAATGACAGTACCTTTTGTCTCAAACTTTGAACGATATTTTGAACTGTTGTCACTTGGAATGTGTCTGGTCAAAAAAAACGTAGAGAACATGTCGGATACTCGTCGATAACTATTTTCCATGTAAACCATTTAATCATTGTTTTTTTTTCTCTTCAATACTGTAAAACATTTTAAAATAACTAATACAAAGTAAAACGTCAATTAAAAAGTTGACAAGACATTTTATTTATTACTGGTGGATTCATTAAGGTATTAGCAGGTATGCAACGATTTTACAAATAGTTTTTCTTAAATAACTTTTTTCCTTATCAGAAAAAAAAAGAAATTTAGAATGTGAGGTAAAACTTATCAACGTCTTTAAAATAGTCTAATATAATTTTGTTTTAAATTTAATAGGGGAGCCAATATTTCAATGTATCAAAATTTACATGGGATTTCCTATGGCCAGTCTGGCGATAAAAAATATATATATATATATATATATATATATATATATATATATATATATATATATATATATATATATATATATATATATATATATATATATATATATATATATATATATATATATATATATATATATATATATATATATATATATAAAATAGAGAGGGGAAATCTTGGCCGACCAGTTAAACAACAAAGGTACTAAATTTCTTGGGTATCGGCCCAGGGAGGGCTAATTAAAGGGGAAACACTTCTTAGTTTAACGAGCTTTCGAAAATATTTATTTTCTTCCTCGGTCTACAATAGGGAAAAAAAAAGATACAATCAAAAAAAGGCAAATCTTTCTCAATTTTAGGTATACCAACTAAATGCATTATTTAGAAGTTGGTAACATCAACAACAGCTGAGTTTTACAATGTATGGTAACAGGATATTATTTAGTTTTGAAAAATGCACATTAATGTTTCTTAATAATTAAGCTAAAACATTTTTAAAATATTTTTAATTGTTGTTAAATGTAAGACTCCTACAGAATGGATGGATTTCTATACCACTTTATTCGTTTCAGGGTTTTTTTTTTTCTGTATTTTTTAATTATTATTTTTTGGAATGGAGTATAAGGTCCGGGATATCTAGGTTAAAGTTAAGATTTGTTAACTGTGTAAAGTGCAAAGTATACCCTTATCTGTCACCTACGGGTAAGTGTTTGTGTGTGTGTGCATGTGTATTTTATGTGCGTAAACCATTATCTGTCTGGTCCTTCCTTTTTGTGTTTTTTTTCTCTATTGTTAACACTTTTATGCTACACTGGACCTAAATATAAACTCTAGGATATGTATGGTAATCCCTATGGGCGAAGGGCTGTAAGTAAATATTAAAACAAAAATCTGGAATAGACAAAACATCATCATGAATCTATAATTTGTGTTCTCTCGGTCACGTACTTTAACACACACACACTCACACATTCAAACACTAACCCTTAGGTGACAGATAAGGGAACATACACTAACATATACCCCATACACACACACTAACCCTTAGGGG
>JAHBCN010013046.1:12500-25480 GCA_019359885.1 Listronotus oregonensis
TGACTTTCTTTTTGCGAAACCATCATCAACTTTTTTTCTTATGAACACCATTCGATAGAGCGGAAAAAGTGACAATCAAATGTATTATTTTTTTTGGAATTCGTTAAAAAAAAAACCCCCGGGAAAAAAAAAAAATTTTTTTAAAAATTTTTTTTCTCCGGAATCCCGGAATTACTCGGAATTTTCAAATTTTTTAAAGGTATATTTTTGTCACATAAATGCCCAACTTTCCCCAATTTAACCATCATCTATCTCCTTTTAAAAGAAATCATTTTGAAAACGTATTATTTATTTTATATTTTTAAATTATAAAATTTAAAATAAAATTTATTTGAAAAAAATAATTTTAAAATTTTATTTAAATTATAAAAAAAAATATTATTTTTAAAATAAAGTCACTTTGCGCAAGCGTTAAAAAAAATTTTTTTCCCAGAGCGTCAGTTTACCAATATTAAAGCAATGATTTTTTTTTAAATTATTTTTTAATCTGAAAGAACCCACTACAACATATTTATAAATGGGAATTTTTGTTGATAACATTTACAACAAAAGAACAGTTATTAAAAATATTGAAAAATTGCAGAACCTGTTATTTTTTTTGCGGGTGGAAGGAAGCCTTATTTGGGGGGGATAAGGTTTTTTTACCAGGAGGGGGGTTTTTCATGGTCAATATTTTATTCGGGCATATCCTTTTTTTTTTAGGGGGCTTCATCAATGTGCTCTCAGCACAGCCGTTGATTTCCCGCCCCCCCAAAAAGCTTGATTGGGGAATTTCCCCTTTTTAGAATCCCCTAACATAGTCGCAGAGGATCGACGAAAAAATATGTCCCGTGTACTCTTCTGGGGGTTTTTTTTTTTAGTTACAAAAAAATTTCGAAGGCATTTTTACTTTATTGAATTTATTCCCACACATTGCGTACTGATGCCCCCTTTTTTTATACTTTGGGCAAAAAAAAGTCGTCTGGGGTATGTGGTTTTCGCAAATTTGCATATTTAGGGTACAATTGCAGATAAAGCCCCTTATTTTTTATCGGACACTACAAAATTCTAAAATGTTATTTTTTTCCTTTCAGGAATTTTCACCACTATCAAATTTTCATTATCCTGTATGTCATCAATCATTATTTTTGTAAGTTCATCTTCCTTTCAAGCACCCCGGGTAATCCAAAAATTGTAGCAACTTTATTAGAAGGTAAATATTATCAGGTGCTTCTTTCATGAATCTTGAAACTTCTTCTTTGCTGAAAGTTTTTGATTTTTTTGGCCGGTATCCCACGTTTTGGTGTTTAAGTAGTGATGTTTTTTTGAAATATGAACTTAAATCAAGGTTCCTTTTCACTTTGGGGGCACTTTTTAACATAGAGTATTTTTACTATAAAGTGTTATGTTTATATATTTTTTGAAAAATCCGCAAAATAGGCCAAGAACACTTTTCTTTAATATTTTTTGCCCCCTTGCTGAGTACCAGTTTTGAAATGACATTTATTCTCATATTTTTCACGAGATTTGCGGGAATAAATTCCTTACGGTATTTGCTGCATCCAGGATAGAATCTGGTAGCTCCCATCGGAACTACTATTTTAAATAAATATTTTTTCGGATTTTTATTTAATTAAAAAAGATACTATGACCCCTTTTCATTAAAAATGCTTTTTGTATTAAAATTCATTTGTGTAATTGCTTGTTCATAGGAAACGAAGAAAAATCTGACATGTGTTAAAATCACCAAGATTACATATTTTGTTTGACTTGTCATAATCATTTATTATTATTATACAGGGAAATTTAAAAAAAAATGTTTTTTTTTGTTTTTAGTTGAAATATTGAAAATTACGAAGTAACAAACAAAAAAGAGAATAAACTAAAACTTGCAATGGCTTCGTATATTGCATGAAATAGCCTACAATTACTAAAATAATCGATAATCGATTGAAATTAATTCAACAAATCAATAACAAGTTATTTTATGAAAAAATGGTTTTATGTGTCGATTAGTATTTTTAGTCGCTTAGTAATCGTATTAAAAGTTGTCTTACTACCGATACGTCATGGACCAATTAAAAATTCCGTTAAAATCTTTCAGCTCAGTTTTGCCACCCATGAACGTATGATAGGGACTTTCGTCGGTTAAAAATGCCCATATCTGGTTCGGATCTCTTTCTTTCGGTATATCTTGTGCGTTCTTGGTTCTGTGCAAGTGGAATATTACTATATCTGCGGTTTTTAAATCACTATCACTATAAGTTATATCACAGTTTTTCACTGGGCAGTGGTCAAATGGATCTATCCTTAAAACAGATAAAAATTAGCACAGTATAAGTAGATATTACTTGTCTGGGAAATTTCTAGAAAATAGGACCACTTCGGTTCTGGTCACGGGGTATAGCGACTGAAACAGAAAAAAGAAAAACCCCTCAAAAAATTCAAAACACTTATACAGGGTGCCAGAGTAAGAGATCCCGAAGGGTAGGTTTAAATTATGGCAAAATTTGCGCATTGGTGCCAAACCAACGCTAGAAAAAGTTGTAAATTACAAAATTACTTCCGAAGAAACAAAAAACCGAAATTTACCAATTTCGTTTTTTTTTTTCCTGCGTTATTTAAGAGATATAAAAAAAACAAAAAGACACTTTTTATGGCCTTTTTTAAAATTTTTTCAAAACAGCGTTGAAATTTTGACGCTTTTTGAAAGTCCATCATCAATTTTTTTTTTTAAATACGGCACCTAATTGCTTATTGCATTTTTTAAAAGCAGTTATAACCCCAAATTAAATGATGTATAACACTTAATATTTTTCTGTTAAATAAACATATTTTCCATAAGAGACAATGAGTTAGACAAAGAACGCACATCATTTCTTATAGGGGCGTTCCATATTTGTAAATAAATATTAAGTGTTATACATTTTTATAATTGGGATAATAAGGGGTTCAAAAAAATTAAATAAAAATCCCTGGTCCGTATTTAAAAAAAGAAAGTTGATGATGGTTTAAAGAAAACGAAACGTCGTACGGAAAATCTCTCAACGCTGTTTTGTAGAGCTTAAAAAGTGGCCATGAGAAAGTGTCTTTTGTTTTTCCATATCTCTTTAAATAACGTCAGGAAAAAATAAAAACGAAATCAGCAAAATTTCGGTTTTTTCCGGATATCTCCGGAAGTACTCGGAATTTTACAACTTTCTAATAGGCATGTTGTTAGCCTCCTAAATGCGCAACTTTGCCATAATTTAACCGACTTCCTATCTCTTACGGTTTCCGAAATCCCCATGCATGCACTCGAATCTGTGGCACCCTGTATATACGTTTCGGTGGCAAGTATGCCAGCATTATCAAGATTAAATTAAATGAAAAATAAAATGGAAATTAAAATTAAATTTGTAAGAATTTTCTTATAAAATTTAGGATATTCTAAGAACTTTTTTAGTATTTTTGACGTTTTGTCATAAATAACATCTAAGTTTGGTTTGTTTTTACTGGTATATTTATAATTTTTCAAAAAAACGGTGTTGTGTTAATTGATTTTAAATTTACCTAACATTACTTCTGAATCAAGCATATTTAAATTAACAGATATTGATGCTACACCTGTTACATAAGTTTTGAGAAAAAAATTGAAACTACTTGTTTGTATCCAAATAAACTTTTATTTTTTTAAACTTATATTATTAAATCAATCATTGTGATACAAAAATTATTTAAAGTATTGCCGCTAAGGGTCCGTTTTCTTCTTCGACTCGTAATATATATCTAACTACGTGTCGACTTACGACACGGGCATTTTCCCGGAGAGTTGGAAAGCTGCACGTGTGCAACCTGTCCCCAAAAAAGGATCCAAAAGTCTCCCTTCCAACTAAGACCTATATCTCCTCTTTCATTGTTTGCAAATAATGGAAAAATTCATTAATTCCCAAATCTTAAAGTATCTGGAAAACATAAGATCTTACATGATAGACAATATGGATTCCGTCACAGTAGATCCACAGCTGATCTTCTTTCCTTTGTCTCACACAACTGGAACAAGTCCCTTGAGTTTCTTGGTGAATCCCCCGATCGTTGCTCTTGACATATCCAAAGCTTTCGAACAGGTCTGGCCTGATGGGCTTCTTAACAAACTTCCTTCTTACGGTCTTCCACCTAAGCTTTGCTCTTGGCTTTCCAGTTTCCTTTCTAATCGACGTACATCAGTTAGTGTAGAGATGGTCATTCCTCCAGCTTCTACCAAATTAATTCTGGGGTGCCCCAGGGCTCAGTGCTGGCACCCACGCTGTTTCTTCTACACATTAACGATCTCTTCCACAATCAATCCCATTCATAGTTTTGCTGACGATAGTACCCTCCACTCTAGTATTCAATTTCCTAAGCCACCGTGTAATCCTGATTTCGAAAACAAGCGCAGGTCAATGCAGATATCCCTTTCACAAGACCTCAAACTTATTTTTGGATTGGGGGCCAAAAATCTTGTTCAGTTTAATGCCTCGAAAACACAGTCATGTTCGCTGTCGCGAAAAAAGTCTGCAAATGCTCATCCCTTACATATGAGCGGCCAAGTTCTGCAGAACAAAGAGTCGTTTAATCTTGTCGGCGTTACTTTTGAGAATAACCTCAACTGGCACAAACACATTTTATCCATAGTTCTGCAGCTTCAAAAAAGATTGGTTCTCTTCCAGCAGAAAATATTTCTCTTCTTCAATCTGTACACTCTGTATGTATCCCAAATCAGACCCTCTTTAGTATTGTTCCCATGTCTGGGGAATGGTTTTCCCACAACACTTAGCATTCTGGACTCCATTCAAAGAAGAGCCGTTCGTCTTATTAATGATCCAAGCTCACAGAAAGGCTTCCTCTTCTTGCCCACCGTCGAGCTGTAGGGGATCTGTCGCTCTTCATAGGTATTTTCACGGCTTCTGCTCAGAGGAGTTGGCCAGTATAATTCCTTCTCGGCAGCTCCCAACAGAGAAACACGTAGTGCAACTTTTATGCATCCTTTTACAGTTCAGTTAGAAGGAACTTCCCGCTTTTTCGTTCCTTCACCCCTAGAGTATCAAGACTATGGAACCTGTTGCCCGCAGAAGTATTTCCTTCTCCTCCCAATCTCCAAAAATTTAAGTCCCGTGTGAACAAACTCCTCTCACCCTGAAGACACCCACGGTACGTTAGTACATAGGCATCAGCCTTCGTGGACTGTCCCAAGAAAAAAAAACTGGTCTCATGAGGTTTTGAACATCATGTATATTTATTTCTCTTACTTTTTGGAAGATTCGTTGCCGAAGTTCTTGTTTGTTTCGTGCTTCCCAGCCGTTATCGTAGACTTACTGAGCCCAGAAAGTTTCAATTAGCCTGGTTTGGGGGAAATTAGGGGGGTTATCAATCCTGGGCACATACGGAATATTTCTTGCTTCCAGCCAGTCAATTGTAGCTCTGGCATAATGTGCTGATGTCAGATCTAGCCAAAACATATAATTTCCATTACCGTGATGTACGTTGATAAAATTAAGCAATTTAGGTAAACAATCTCTGATGTAGACCTCGGCATTCACTGCCTCTCCTCTTACATGACCAACAAAAGGCCTGGATAAACCTCTTTCCTATATGGCACACCATACCAATACTTTATTTGAAAACTTAGCTTTAGCTTTATATCTAACTTCATTTGGGGTCTCTTCTATATTGTCGGTGTAAAATCCAGAATTTCCTGGTAGTTCTGCATGACTAAGGGTGAAATATTTTTCATCATCCATGACAATCGATCTGTTATTCGCGAAGTGAACTCGCCTTAAATTGCGACAGCACCTGGGCGTTCTTGCTAGCTAAACATCAGTATATTTGGGTCCCTTTTTTCTTTTTCGGTATTTTAAACCACTTCTAGCAATATACCGAGAAACAGTAGCGTTGGAAATTCGAAAGCGAGGACCAACCTTTCTGGTAGACTGTCCAACGCCATTTTTCACTCTTCGAACTAATCTTTCCTGCTGGGCATCAGACAACTTCAGTGGTCGACCACTTTTCGGGAGGTTTATACGTGGGATTCTTCTTTACATTCCCAAAATGTTCATATATGGTGGATTTCGAAATATTTTCCCTTGAAAAATCCTTACATTTTTTTTTTTTGGGGTTTGCCAACTGTTATAAATCTTCTCCGAATATGCTTATGCCATTGCGAAATAAATTATAAAAACTATGACATATTTATCAAATGGCGAAACCATAGCAACTGTAAATTCCAAGGATCACTTGATATACGGCATCTATATTTCTGCGAAACACCTGGAATTTTTTCTCAAAACTTCTGTAATGAGCTTTTAGGATCTTCTAAATTTTATACCAAAATTCTTACAAATTAAATTTTAATTTCTATTTTATTTTTATTTTATTTAATCTTAAAACGTAGAAATGTGTTTTAAATTTTTTGAGGGTTTTTTTTTTGTTTCAGTCGCTATATCCCGGGACCGGAACCGAAATGGTCCCATTGTCCAAGATTTCCCAGGCTAGTAATCCCAACAAGAACATATTAAAATCAACATTTACATTTTTTTTTGTTGGGTTGTCAATTTTTTTTATTTCTAAACTTCATAAAAAATGGATTTTTTTCGATGTAAAAACAAAATGGTGTTAATTTTTACTTTAAAGATAAAAAACGGGTATTTTTCAAGTTTTTCGTTCATAAAATGCATCCATTTAAGTTTAGCAATTTCTAGTAATTTGTTTCATAATCTACGTGTACAGACAAATAATTTTTTTTAAATATCAATTTGTGGGTTAAAAAAAAGAACTTAAATCTTACTTTTTTCCAGAAAAATGTTTAAGATGCCTATTTTCTATAGTAGATCCATATTTCCAAACCAAAATTTGATATTTTTTCTCGGTGTTGTCAATTTCTGGCTCGGGACTATCTAGGAACAAAATTTCACCTAATTTTGAAGATTTTCCCAAAACAAAAAAAATAATTTTTAATTAATGTTTTTTTTTACAACCAAAAAACCCGAATTTTTTTAAAACCCCCTTGCTAGTTTTTTTGTCTTCAAAAAATTTAAAAATTAAGGAATTTGACTTTTTAAAAAGGAAAAAATTTTATATTTTAATAAATTTTTAATTAAAAAAAAATAAAAAAAATTAAAATAATTAATTTTTTAATTTTAAAAAATTATAATTTAAATAAAAAAAATTTTTAAAAAAAATAAAAAAAAATTTATTTAATATATTTAAATTTTAAATTAATTATATTAACATGAAATTTCAGTATGCATGGGGCCAAACCTCAAATCAAATTTAAATTTACAAATTCCATTTTAAGGGAAAACTCCGTTTAGAAATTGTAAAACGGGAATTTCCGGGTACAAAAAAACAGTTTTTGCTTTTTCTTTTTTTTTTTTGATTTTTTAAAATTTGGGAAAAAAAATAACCTTACCATTTTTAAGACAAAACAGTTTAAAATTTTCCGAATTTTTTTGAAACCACAAAATTTTTTAAAAGGTTTTTTTTAATTTTTTTTTAAAATTAAACCCCAATTAAAAATTTATAAATTTAATATTTTTTTTAAATAAATTTTTTCCCATAAAAATAAAAAAAGAAACACCTTTCTTAACTTCCATATTTTTAAAAAAGATAATGCATTTTTGAAGGAAAAACGGGTTCAAAAAAATTTTAAAAATAGGTTCGTTTTAAAAAATGTTTGTGGTTTAAAAAAGGTCAAAAAAAATTTAAAGGATTTTTGTAAGGTTAAAAAGGGTAGAAAGTGATTTTTTTAATTTTTAAATAATAAAAAAAAAAAAAGAAATTTTAAAATTTCATTTTTTGGAACTGGAATCCGAAAAAAAATTTTAACCATTTTTGGAAAATTTTCCAAAATTTTAAAATTTTTTACCAAGGTTTCAGATATATATAATTTATTATATATATATATATATATATATATATATATATATATATATATATATATATATATATATATATATATATATATATATATATATATATATATATATATATATATATATATATATATATATATATATATGTATATATGTATTAAAAGGGGCCTAATAAAAATTATTTAAAAAATGCAGTGCCCTATTAAAAAACCCCAAGTTTAGTTTATATCCCAAAATTACGAAATCCAGAAAATGGCCGACTACACTACGTAAAAAAATCTATAATAATCAGTTTTTCCTTTTTTTTTTAATAGGATCCATGGTAGCCGAGATACTGGCGGTGCCCAAAAATGCATTTTTTAATTTCATCCTGTATATCTAAAATTACGAGGACCATGAAACTTTTGTTTGTGACATGTTTTTATTCGCAAAAGGTAGCAGGGTATTGTCTAACCCATCCCTCTATGTACTGATAAGGAAAAACCTACAAAAAATATACCCCGAAATCTGGACATTACGAAAATAAAATTTTAAAAAAAAGATTTTGTATAATCTTAATGCCTACTAGTATCTACAGTGCTTCGGAAAGCTTTCTTTCCCCTTGTTGGATAATATCTAAACATGTTTAAGAATATTGCTGATATATTGCTCTCCATTAAATTTGTTCGCCTTGTTGAGACTTTCACAAATAGTCTAGGAAGTTTTTTCGAAAAATAGTTAAAAGGCTTCGACGGCATGAAATTTAAGAAAGGCGGAGGATTTTTCTTCCAAAAAAATTGCAATTCTAAGTAACAAAAAACGAAAAAAAAGACCTTTTGATTTTTGATTAAACTCAAAAACCATAAGAGAATGGAAAGTCAAAAAAGATCTTCGAAGAAATTTTCAAAAGAAAATTCAACTTCAATTATCTTCATTATTTATAATTTTTAATTTAACGCTGAAAATGGTCCTTCACGCGACATTTTTGGTTGCGCGCTCTGCGTTAAAACAGAGTACGTCACACTAAATAATTCTTTTTTTAAAGGGATTAAATATTGATCGAACAATTTTAAAAAATTATGGTGTATTCAGAACACTTCAAAGAATTATTTCTTTAAAATTAACTTAGAGTTGTTTTTTAACAAGTTAAATTTTAATTAACCAAATTGTTTCGAATTTTTTTGTCTTTATTGTAGTTTAAAAAAATGTTTAAATCATTGTCGTAAAATTGTACGCTTCATGGAGCCTTTCTTTATACATACTTAACAAGAATACACCATAAAAGTTTTAAAAAATTTAATACTTTGTTTATAATAATTTTATAACTTAAACAAAAAACAGAAAAACCAAAATACTATTGTCAAATTTTTCAACCTTCTAATTTGTTTTTTTTCCCTAGATAAAGTATGTAAAATACTAAAATAATCTTTTCATTGTGAATAGATGCATTACTAATGTTTTTACTAATAACGCTTCAAAAGTAAGCAATTATTGAAAGTAATTTGTTTCAATAAAAAATTCCATCAAGTTGTTTTTATCAGATTTGATAATCCTTATTTTGAGAAATGCAAGTAAAGTCATAGTTCTTTTACTGTGTTTCTGGGTAATCATGAAAAAATACCTGTTTGAAATAGTGTGTACGGGGAGGTTTCAACAATGTTTTAGAATTCGGCTTTTTTCATTCACCCTCTAAGTAGTTATTAAGGTAACTCTCTTTTGGGTAAGGACTTGGGAATAGAGCTATCGGACGGGATCATCCACACCCTTTAGACCAGAACCTGCCCTTAAGTGACAAACCACAGCCAAGGGCAAACCAGGAATGGATCCAAACAAACACTGGGGAGCCTCACAGAATAAGACATGGAAAAGACTTCATAAAAAGCCCATCAAAAAATAAGAAACTACTCAATCAAAAGGAAAAGCATAAAGTAGAGCTTCAGGGCACGATAACCTAAGGGGGAACCTGAAGATAGGCTCATAAATGGGGACACAGGTTGCAGAATGTGAGACGAGGGGAAGAAACAGCCTAATTATCCTGTGCTAATGTGAAGCATTGAATTACAAAAGACGGGCATTATTTGGGAGCCGAAAACTGCCCACAGGAATATATCAACCAACCAGTCTTGGGGTTAAATAGACTTGTAGTATATTTTTAAAAACAAACTCTGTGTTAAAATGTTAATAATTTAAAATAAAGCTTACCATATTCTTTCGTACATCCCACCATTCTTGAATTTTCTTGTCGTCTATACTTTGTAGCTTTACTATTAAATTATTTGTCAAGGGTGGGCCAATAAATTCCCCGGGGGGAGGTTTAGTGTCTAATAAAACAATGAATAACGTGGTGGAAATGACCGCTGCTATGCCGAGTAGTCCTTTGTTTCTGATGAGGATGGCAGGTCCCATAATTACATTTTCTGAAAAAATATGATTTATTTATCAAAAGTAATTTTATCAAGATAGAAAAATAACAACAATAATAATAAAACGAATAACCTTATGTATGTTATTGAGTTTTCCACCCCAGCGGAAACTAATATCGATATGAAGGAACCGGAGAAACGAGCCAAATATCATGATCCTTTTGGCGAACTTCGAAGGCTCTATCTAGTTCAGAAGGCCACCACAAAAAAGCAAGCCAATAAGAGATACGCATGACATATTTTTTTATATTACTATGAAGTATAGTCAATTCAAAGCTGCACTGCTGCCTCAGTTCAGCGGGTTCAAATTGCATTTAAAAAAATCGCGAAAAATCGGTTTTTTAATATAACTCGAAAACTATTGATTTTAGGGAAAAAAGGTAAATAATTAAAATTGATGGTCTAATAAAACTACGTCTGTTTTTTTTAAATGACATTTTTTGTAGCCCTTTTAGTTATTGAGATATTAACGATTTAAAATTAAAATAAAAACGCAAATATCTCAAAAACTAATAGAGTTACGAAAATATATAATAAACAAAAAATACACCTTTTAGTAAGCTCTATAAAAAAGGTTATATACACATTTTTAATAAAATTAGTAATAAAGGAGATATAAGCAAAAAAGTGATTTTGGTAATTAAAAATAACATATTTTTTGGTACAATAATATACCACTCCAGCATCTAAAAATTAATTTAAAATGTTCTGATATTTTATTTAATTGTTTTTGGTGCAATAACTGTACCCATTTCGGTCCACCTAAACATTAACTAAAAGAAAATTTAAACTGTATTTAATAAAAAATAATAATAATATAAATTCTTCCTTTATCTGGATTTTATATGCGGACGCTGAACTTTCTCGCTTATCTATATGTGTATAGCTCATCGTTTAAGTATTTGTATTATCGATTTAAATATTAATATTAATAATTTATAAAGACACTTACTCGTTTAGAATGATCTTGAGAAAATTTAAATTATATTTTAAACATCAATAATTTTTTTTATAGTTTTAAGCTTCTTCTTCTACGCTTAAAGCCATTCTTATTTAAATCATGATATTTCCCCATTTATTTACTACTTTAAAATATATTCAAATTAAAGTTTAAATATTAATTTAACTAAAAAAAAATAAATAAACTAAAAATGTTTTGTTAGTTTAAGTAAATTGTCATTTATTTGCGTATTTTTAAGAAAAAGTGCATACTATTATGTATTTTTGAAACGTTAAAAGAAAGACAAATTTTATAGTCTATAAATATTCAGGGTGTCCCATTTAAAAAAACCTAATTTGGTAACTCAAAAATAGTAACTTTAACTGTAACAAAAATTATCTACACCACTGCATTCTACAGGAAAAAAATCTATTAGAGAGTTATTTTACCTTTTCGATTAATTGAAGGATAACGGAGATACGGGGGGATCCCAAAATGCAATATTTTCAAAAATGTCCTGTATTCAGCACAAATCTTTTTTAAGTCAATGTTACTTTTTTTAATTAACTTTTTATTTTGTTTAAGAGGGTATTCTAGTACTCGCTTTTAGCGACACCCCTGCTGGTGTCCTTCTTGACAGTGTTGACACATGAAACATGCAGGGACTCGGCGCCTAATTTGAAGAGTAGGCTTTTAAATAATGCATTTAATTAAAAAAGGCAAATCTGGGTCTTTTCTATCTCCGCATTTTACATCTGATATATAAAATTGGGGAAAATAAAATGCCCCTTTTTTTTAACCAGAATTAACCATACCGACTAGAACTTTTGTTTGTCAAATTATCCCTACATAGAAATTATTAACAAATTTTTTAAAATTTTTGTATGGTAAATTTACATTTTTTTAAAAGTGTAAATTTTTCCCGGGTTTTTTTCTAATACGTTGTTAAAGTTTTTTTTCTTCTACAAATAATTTGGATAAATTCAAAAGCCCTAAGTTCTAGTCGGTCATGGTTAGTTCTGGTTAAAACCTTTTTTTTTCCCAATTATATGTCAGGCGTAAAATGCGGAAATTTAAAAAGACCCCAAATTATTCATTTTTTTTTTTTAAGTCCCTGCATAATAAAGCATGTTTCATGTTCAAACTGTCAAAAACTCGCCAGCAGGGGTGCCTAGACCATTATTTATAGAAGCATGAATTTCGGGCGTTTTTGACGGTGTCATTTATTTATTTATGTCTTAAAAATTCATAAAAAAAAATCAACAAAAAAACATATTTCAAAAAGTTACACGCTGTTGGAGTAGAAGGGGAAAAAAGAGAGCGCGTCCATCTTGTCACGATTCCCTCTCTTCTGGTCATTTGAAAAATTAAAAAATGGTAAATTATTTATCAGTACAAATGTCATTATGGAGAACCAAAAAAAAAATAAAAAAAATCGCAAATGGGGTTTCTTAAAAAGAAATTGGTTTTTTTAACTTTTCGTTTTAAAAAAATAAAATTCAAAATTTGATTTTTGTTGGTTCCTGTAAAGGTTATATAAAAAAATATCCTTTCGAAAATTCCTCAATTGAACTTAGTTTTGTGAAAACGTTTCGAAAAATGTTTGAAAAAACCAGTTTAAAGTTTTTTTCGATTCCAGGTTCATTGCGCTGAATAATTACTTAAGCTTTAACTTTTAAAATAATTCGATTTTCGAAAAAACCTTTTGAAAGATATTTTCGAATATCAAAAATTTGAAAATGCAGGGCCGGATTTAACTTTTTTCCGCCC
>JAHBCN010013047.1:0-25486 GCA_019359885.1 Listronotus oregonensis
CTTTTTTTAACTTATGTGGTTACAGGAAATGAAAAAACTCTTTTAAAAAAAAAAAGTTAGAAATACCTATTAGTGCTATCTACGGGTGTTAACGCAGATGTGAAAATGCCCTCCACCCTCTACTTGGCAGGCCCCTAGGCGATGGTAAACCCGTCTACAAATTTCAATGGCCTCGCCGGATGTTATGTGATTCCACTCTAATTCTTTTTTTTAGATCTTCAATATTAGCCGGCCTATTTTGATAAACCTTGTCTTTAGATTCCCCAAAAAAATAATCTAATGGCTTTAAAGTCTGGGGATGTGGCGGCCAGTCAATTGTACCACGTCGTCCAATCCAGCGTCCTGCAAATATTTATTGAGAAAATTCTGAAGTTAATACCAAAATGTGGGGGAGCGCCGTCCTTTTGGGAACCAAAGTGTTTCAGTGGGGATATCTGGATCTGATTCATTGGGAAAAAAACAGCTAAAGAGGACTAATTCAAAGCGTAAAAATCAAGTAGCGTGCAGCTGTAAGGTTTCCCTCAAAAAAGTAGGGTCCTAATATTCTGTTGTTGATGATGCCTGACCATACATTTACTTTCTGAGGACGCTGCGTATGAGCTTCGCTTTCCAGTGTGGGTTTTCCTGACTCCAGAATCGATAATTGTGCCTGTTAACTACTCCATTTAAAAAAAGTGTAGCTTCGTAAAAAAGAGTATATTCAGTGAAAACCCATCATTCTCGCACATTATTATTTTCAAAATTGCAAACGCCTGTCATAGTCATCTTCCAAGAGTCTTGGACAAGTTACCTTAATGGGGGGTTTTTTTTCTTTTTCAAAAACCCCCAATCGTACGTCTAGACGCAGGATTGTTTTGGGCAAATGAACCGTTGACAAATGTGGATCTTCCTGCAGAGATACGGCAATGTCCAATTTTTGATCTTCGTCTAAAACATGTGGGGGGCCACTTCTGGCAAGTCCTTCACTGACCATGTTCTTCAAATTTGTGTAAGATCTTACTCACAGTAGCCTGGGAAATGTGTTTTTCCCGGATATTTTGCATTAAATAAAGTACACACTTCACTTTGACTCCCATTCTACCCCCACATCCCCAATATAAGACTTCGATCCCTGCCTCTCTGACAATACCCTTTTTGTTTGGCAAATTAAAAAAGAACACTTTGAAGGTACACAATTAATAAACTAAACAGATTTCAATTTTACCCAGAAATGCCAAAATTTTAAAAAAAAAAATCTTATCAGGGTATTAAATTTGGTACAAAAAATTTAACAAAATTTTTCTCTTTTTGAAGTACACTGCTTAACAATTGCTTGGGATTATAACTAATTTTATGTGTAATTTTTTTCTGAAAAAATAAATTCCAAAGAATGTTGATGCTAGATTACGTTATCAGTTTTACACATAATCAATAAAATTTGTTCTGCTGCCTGCCCAGGTTGGTCTGTTCTTAAAATTTGTAAACTTTTAGAAACTAGGTTCTATATTGTTTATTAACTATTATTATGCTTTTAACTTTATTTCATTTCTGCAATTGTCTTACCAAAGACTATTCGTTTAGATTTTAAGCCAGATATTATTTATATGATTTTAATACTTCGGAAATTATATTCGTTTCACAAAATATAAAAATATATTGTATAACCTATTAAATGTTTAGTTTTTTAAATTTTGTAGTTTTTATTTCTATATTTCCAATATTTGCAATATTTGCATAAATTTAAAAAGTTTCCTAATATATTTCCGGAACTATTTCCAAATACTTTTCCAAAAATTTTTCATTACCAGTACTGACCGATTTATATTTTTATTGGACGGTTTTCATGTAAATAACATCGTCTGATATTTTGTACGTCCTTTCAAGAGAAAACGTATCTAGTCTAAGTTTTTACAATTATGTACCCAGAAATCCGTTATATTTAAATATAATCAAATATGTTAATAACACAAATATATTTTATTGTAAATTTATGTACACATTTTCAGTATAATTTCTTAAATCCAACTATGTGTTATGTGCGTTAAATTATTCTCTATATATTTAATAGAGTGTCTCGACTTATATTTAATAAACAAATTATTATGTGTTATTATATATAATTACCGAGAAATTGTACTTGTGATGCATAAACTAGGAACAATTTAGCGATACTAATATCTGATAATTGCCCTATTAAGTTTAAATAAAACTTTGTTGAGGTTTTATTGACGCATATGCAATTTACAACATAGTTAATATGATAAATTATATTTTATTACAACTTAAGATAAAAAATGCTTTATTTCTGGTCAAGAGGTTATGTAACTAAACCTCAAGACAGCAATGAGGCGAAAACCCCGCGCGGAAACGCATCTTCCTCCCTGGGCAAGCATATGCATTGGCGTCCCGATAAAATCTAAAAGTACAGAAATGAATCAAGAATTTAAAAGGTCTGTAATATCAACCATATATTGTTAAAAATAAATATAATTACAACGCGTTATTTGCGATGAAAAGTAAATTGACGTCATAAAATAAAGCGCGTCGCGATGCCAAGAAGTTGCTACTCAATTGCAGACATTTTAAAAGGCTATCTTTATATTTGCTTTATTTGCTGAAAAACCTTTGTTTATTTGATTTAGAGCAAAAAATAAAATACATACATGTTTCTTTAAGCTATTTCAGATTACTTTAAGCAATTTTTGTCGCTCCAAGACAGAGCTTTACCGTTACATGAAAAACTTCTTGCTCCGCTTTTATTTAAGATGTAGGTGTATTAAAACTTAATTAAAGTATTAAAATGGTAAAGTACTTTAGGTTTCTAGACAATTCTGCCATATTCACCAAATCGATAAGTCCTTTGGTTAAAGATGTTTACGAGTTTTATTTTATTAAATTATTTTTTCAATAGAAATAGTTAATAATTTTTTTTTTTAAATCCATCTCTTTTGACAACGTTTAAAAGAAAGTTAATCCGAGAAATTAACTCAGTTATATGACTTCTAAAAACCTCTGGAAAAACTAAGCTGCTGCATAATTTTTTATTAGGAGATTTCGCCACAAAATTTTTTTTTTTTAATTTATCTAAAGGCTTCGATAGGTACTAATGGACTGACGAAAATGCCTTTAAGGTTTCTTGATATGAGCCCATGAGGATATTTTATCTTCCTAAAAGTATTTCACAAAAAACCTATCAAGAATTATGCTGATTTACTGTTTTTTTTAGACTTACACTTTAGGTTTGTTTTAATTCGCAGTATGAAACGGCTTCGAAACTATTAGAATCAATCAAATGCACAAATATGGACCTGTCACGCTTTTATTTTAGTACAAAACGGCCCATGGTTTAAAAGATTTCTGTATTAAGGGGTTTTTGCTTTTTATCAGTATCAAAATGACCTTTCAGAAACGGTCCACGAATAATTACAAGTTTGGTTGAAAGATTAAAGGGATAGTGTAATACACTCTCTGTTAAAATAGGTCTAATTAAATGATTTAATTCGTATAATTACCAAAATATCATTAAAGCTGTTTTGTAGGAATTAAGGCTTTTTATAAAAAAAGTGATTTTTAATTTTATATATTACAAAATAAATGCCAAAAGTGAAAGAAAAATTCATATTTTTATTTTTTTTTGCGATATTGTTCACAACTCTCTGACACCAAACAACCTTTAAAATAAGTAAAGCATAACTTTTCAGGAACTTCCAATTTTACTTTTATATCTATTATTTTTAATTCTTATAAATAGCTTCCTAAAAAGATTAAAAACGTTTTTTTTTAAATAAAAATAATCTCATATTGGCATACATCATATTTTTCAAAACTCATTGACGTCAAATGTTTTACTTTTTACCGCCAGTTGCGAAAAAATTTACTTTTTGTAACTAGTTATGAAAATTGACAACGTCAATGAGTTTTGAAAAGTGTCACTTTAAATGTCAAAATTGGAAAAATTATATCTCTGTCAAAATTTATTGACAATACTACTAGCAAAGCTCATTTTAAAGGTTTAAAAGTTAGTTTTTTTGTGAAATAGGGCCTATATTTAAATTCCTTTAAATTTTAAAAAAGAAAAAAAATACATTAATAAAAAGTGTGTATAATTAGAAGATTCGTCAGAAAATTTTAGTCTCTGACAAAAGGCCTTTTACATATATTTGCTAAAATTAAATAGATTTAAAGATAATTTAAAATTTTTAACTTAACGACAAATTATCATTCAACCCAAAATTTAATAGAAGTTTAAATTGTTTTTACAAATTTGTTCCTTATTACCCTTTTTATTTCCTTACTCATACTTTCCCAAATCATAAGAAAAGTATTCGTTTTGTTAAAATTTTAAATACATCATGTATTTAAAAAAATATATATTATTGGATTGAAAAAAATCCAAGGTTATTGTTTGCTTTTAACCTAGGTAAAGATTTGAAATGATTCTGTTTCATTTAAGTACTCCTAGTTCATTTCGATAACTAGCTTCCAAATACAAAAATATTATTATGTTGCTTAATATAATCATCATGCATTTGTGCTTATGATGCATAAACTCTAGAACCGTTTACTAATCATAATTATCATGTATGTAAACTAGAAACACTTCCTAGAGGTTCCCATGGTACGCGTATCCGTATAATACGGGTTCCACGACATTTTACTTAATAGGCACCGCTTTTGCTGGTTTTGTTCAGCTGTAAAAAGAGTGAAAATACATCATAGAGGTTTAGGTGTTACTTTTCTGGTTTTTATTCCACGTTTTTGTTTAACTTCAAATTATAATTAAATAAAATAATTGTTTTTCTTGTTATTAAGAATTATAATGTAATATTTCTTTACGCCTTACTCATTTTTAATATCTAAAATAATTGACTTTAGTGCCTTTTATATTTTATGTACTATATGTATAAATAATAAAATGTCCGGTTTTAAAATAATTATAACCTTAAGAATGCATTTACGCTACACCTTAGGGGTCGGGTGAAAGGACGCAAAGACGGTGGGCGAAGACTAACAAACTCCCACTACCACAATTTTCGTACAGCCGCATTAAAATTTTTATTTTATTTAGGTTCTTCCAAATTCGGTGTATCGATGCGATGTTGTTTCCGATTGCAAGCCTACAGGAGATAACGTTTTTCGGTAACTATTTTTAACTTAAATGACATAAATTATACACCATTTTAAATGTAAGGAAATAATCTATGCCTCTGCTGTAACGGAATTTTTAAAATATGAGTCAAGTTAAGAGAAAATAGTATCTAAACGTAACCGATTTTTAGGGTGACTTTCACTCAAGGAAATATTAAAAAATAAATCCAAATTTAAAAAACTATTTCGCAGAACCCCAATTTAAGTGTTGGCTTTCATATAGTTTTTGAAAATTATCGATAACTTATACCATTTTTGAGAAAAACCTTATGCCCCGAACCCCAAATTCGATCCAATTTTCACGGCGCGAATGGACTCTTAAAGAAAAGAACCATATAAATCATATGAGAGAATTGTTTATTCTCTCTTGTAGGATTTGCACGAACAAGAAAATTTTAAAATGACTTACTTTTTATTTTACTTTGGTAATTTACGAACAATAAAATAATAATAATTTACATTTTTAATAATGTTTAGTGTAAAACAAATTAGAGTAAGGTCATACTTTTACTTTGTATACCTAATTAACACTATTGTGTACTATCGAAAATTTTAAATGAGTAGTATTATTAAAAATTGAAATATTAATAATAATTGTTTTTAATTTGTGTAAGTTATAACAGGCGCTTAAACAAATTCTTAATCACCGGTATAATTTAAGCATTTTAGCAAGTTGTGTGCTCCACATTAATAAAACATATCTTTATTAGTAAACAGGGGCGGTCTGGCCCCCTGATCAAAGGGGGCTTCCAAAGGTGCTAAATACTTAAAACAAAAGTACGAATGGAATAAATGTTGTTGCAATATGGAATCAATTACTTTCCAAATAAAAATTTACTGGACAACTGTTCCTGGCTAGACCCAAAAAAGTTTAACGAGATAAAGAAGGACTCTTTCCAAATACAGCCCCATACTTTAAACTTAATTTCGGAGCTAATCAAAATAGACAAAACCTTTTTACTTGTGGAGCTGAAACAGTTCGCAAACCTTTACCACAGTTTTATACCCTCCCTTCTTGCCAACAGCGAAGAAAATGGAAGTAAACTAACTATGGAAGAACTTGGAAATGAATCTGAAGCAAAAGAGAATAAAGATGATCAAATGAACAGTGAATGTGAAGAGGAAATGATTCCAAAGTCCTCGGCGAACAGATAATGTTTTAAATGCCTCTCATGTGCATTCTACGTTGTCTCAATCTGGGTTGTTCGTCAATAAAGAAAATTTAACCCCCAAAACAAATTTTAAAAATTTTACTTAAAATATTGGAAAAAGCCTTTTTTTTTATTTCAAAAACACAACAAGATGTATGGAATGTAAAAATAAATTAGCTTTTTTCATGATTTAGACTATTTTTTTTAACTATATTCTAATATTTCATTGTTTAATGCACAATTCGCTCCTTGATTATAGCTAATATTATTAATATAATATAACTAACTATTCAGCTTTGATGTAATGGTCGTGAGAGGTGAGAGTTAATTATCATTAATCATCCACAAAATTAATGTTGAGTAACTTATAGTTTATAATTTGAACATGCAAATGCAAAAATGTTGATTGTTACAATGCTTGTAAATAAATTTAAGCAATTAATTGAACTATTTCAGGGTGAGTGAGTTGGCAGGGGGCGTGGAGTGGTTATTTTAAGGGCGGTCCCGGATGGATTTCAGCCGAGGGCCCCCAGAGCCGCCAGATCACCCCTGTTAGTAAAAAACAGGTTAGGTAAAGTTTTTAAAAGCTAAAAAAAGAAAACTTAATAACCACAGGGAAAAAAAAAATAATATTGGTACCCCGTCAAAATAGCCAAGGCAAAAATAGTTTTGACTAAATAGCCATGACAAAACAGCTCTTGCAAAAAGTAGCCTTTGCAAAATAACCTGAAGATAAAATGGCCCTAAACGAAAACTAACTAGCACTAACGAACGATCTTGCGTCGCCAAACAGGTATCTAGGCAAGAATCGAGTTGGACCAGTCCTACCTAGTATCATAAAATATGATGAGCTTTAAGTCACTATGAAAAATATGCAGATTTTTTTACTTTTGGATTGCGGTGCCGAGCATTATATTACATATATTAATAACGTCAATTTTGTTGTAGCAATTTTTACGGGTCTCGGTATCACTTCTTTTCTTCTTTCTCCCTGGCAGCCGTCTTGATTTACTACCGGAGGCAGCGCGGCCTCTTGGGCTTTTTGTGCCTAGTGTGCCATTATTTTTTATACCAATCCTTCCATTAGTTTTGTTCCTTTTACAAGTCTGTACAACCATGAGACTTTATGGTTGATATATTCCTGTGGGCTCATTTTCGGTCGCCCCAATACCTGTCTTTTGTGATTCAACGCTTTACATTCGCACAGGATATGGTAGGCTGTTTCATTCCCCTCATCGCATATTCTGCAACTTGGGTCCCCATTGTGTGAGCCTATCTTGTGTAGGTGTCCTCTTAGGTGATTGTGCCTTGTAAGCAGCCTCACTGTTATGCAAAGTCTTTTCCTACTTTGTCTAAGTAGTTCTTCCTTCGTTTTTTTGGGTGGGCTTCTTATACGGCCTTTTTCCATGTCTATTTTACTGAGGCTCTCCCAGTATTCCTCTTGTTTGTTTCGGATCCATTCCCTGGTTTGCCCTCGTGCTGTGATTTTGGTCACTTCAAGGGCAGGTTCTGGTCCAAAGTATGGTAAAGTTGATCCCTGGCTTGCTAGCGCATTCGCTTTTTCGTTGCCTTATATTCCCGAATGACCGAACTTCCAATTCTTTTTGGCATTCCCATGTCAGCTTGGACGTTACCTTGGGGTTTACGGGTGCCCCTAGTGACGCCTGACTGTCTGTTATTATGCAGTTTCTTTTGTTTTTATAAGCCCTCCTGGTATTATCTTTTGCACAGTGCAGTTAAGCATATATTTTCGTTTGAAATACAGAACTGTTGTTCCTAGTGGAATGGAGAATTGCAAATTTATCATTTCACTGTACACGCTCCAGTTCCCTGGTCGGTTTTGGAACCATCTGTATACCAGATAATGTCGCCAACCGTGTCGGGGAGATCGGGTTGCTGCCTCTGACTCTGATCTGAAATTTTTACCTCGAAGTTTTTGTTAGATAAGTATTGGGAAATCATCTGGTCTGTTTCACGTCCAGGATGCTTTCACCAACCTGATTTTTTTATGTTTTTATGTCCCAAACTAGCGTAGACTCCAGTTGGTTTTCGTTGCAGTCGGAAGTAGTCCATTCTTGCCTCTCCCATCCCTATGAGGTTGACTGGTGGAAGGTCCAAGAGACACTCCATGGCTGCTGCACTGCAGAACTGGCCAAGGTCCAGAGACTTGCTTGCTTAGCTATAACAGGGACAATCGATATCACTTAATAACTGAAGATAAATAATCGAACAAAATAATATTTACAAAAGTAACGTCAAAGTAATTAAGGAATAACACTACTTAAAAGCAGCTATAAAATATGTATTACCATAATACAAATACAGAAATAACGACTTAAACTTAGAAGGGTAACAATTGCTACATTTCCCTCTCAAGCCAACCATTACAAAATTTAATACTAAAAGAAACCATGTAGCTAAGGCCCAGGAACAGTTGTAAGATTACTTAATCAATGAAAAAAAAAGAAGACGGTCCTTGTTTTGCACTATTTCTATAATTACGACAATAAACAAAATTGTATTTTTGTTTTATAAATTTCCAAGTATAATCAAAAACCGTTTATAACATATTTTTTACATAAATATATAGCGCTATTTTAGTAACCGCAATGTTAACTGGCAATTAAAAAACCATAAGAAGTCAAGGTTAATGAGAAATGTCGCTCACTTAACATAATGTTTAAAAAGTATTTGTTTAAAACCTGGTGAAGATTAGTAAATTAATTAGTTTTTTAAATAGGATTTTTTTTTATAAAATATGCTGTAAATTGATGTTTAAAATGTAGTTTTTTATTTGTTAGCCCAAATAATCAATTAAAGTTAAATATTTTGCTCCCCGTCATTTACAATGTTTAAAATCATAATTCTGCATTTTACGAAATGAGAGTCTTAAAAAAAGAGCAAAACAATTTTTTACCTTTTTTTGTAGTCTCGAAATTAATTATTGTATATGGAATGGTATTATTTTATTTAAAATAATATTCTATTTTGTATTACTTTAAACATTTTTAAGGTGCAAACCTTCCTTACCAACTAAAATTTCGTGTGATACTTTCTTGACCTTTATTACCAGTCAAAATACTTGAATTCCTATCACTAACACCATATGGTAGACATTTTTATAACATCTGAATAAATTTATCCATTCAACAAAGCTGGTGCATAAGAAACTATTTTAAGTAACATTCCATTGTTGCATGTAAATTTAACATTACATGCAGATATAAAATTTAAAATTGTGAACTAGAGAGATGTTTCTGAGATTTTTGGCAATACTTTGCCAAAAAAAATTTTAGGTTTGGACATGAACGGCGCCGTCAACTTAGTTCCAATTGAAGAACATCTGGCGCATAAGTTCGGATACAAGGTTAAAAAAGGAAAGATTAATATGTTGCCTTAAAAAATCTTCAAAATAGTTTTATCCTATCGGCCGATAAAATAAATATCACTCTCATTATGATTAATTTCTTTACCTAATTAATGTTTAAACTGCTGCTGTAAAGATGCACAACACACCGGGTGGTGTGTCGCCGAGTGGAACATAGGAAATCCCATGTAAATTTTAAGGGGTCAATTATTGGCTCCCTTCTACATTTTACAGAAAAAATGTAAGAAAACTTTTTGAAAAGGCCAATCTAACAAGCCCTCCTGCCAAGTTTCAAAAAATTTTAATAAGCGAATCTTGAATTATTTAATTAAAAGTAATTGCAAAATTACCAAATTTTCGGTTTAGGTAAAACCAAACAGGCACCAGTAAAATAAATATTGTCCCTGATGAGTAAAAGTGTCAATAAATCAGTGACAGTGGGTATTTGAAAAAAATATGAATTATTCAATCGACGAAAAAGTATCTATAATTAAGTGGCATTATGCGGGAAACAGTTTTAGAGCAGTATCTGAAATGTTTTCAGTTTATTTCCCCACCAAGCCCATTCCGTCCATTTCAACTAATAAACGTATTGTCAGTAAGTTCGAGTCCAAAGGTACCGTAATAAATAACTGTATATGCTCAACTTAGGATATCGAAAATAAAGCCGAAGAAAGCGAGACCAGAGATCTTAATATTCTAATGAATGTAGAGGAAAACAAAATGGTTAGTAAGAGGGTTCTTGGGCAAGAAGTAAATAAACATTATTCAACGGTATTTCGCACTGAAAAAATACAAATATTATTCGTATAAATTCAAAAAACATCAAGAGCTGCTGGAAGGAGATGAAGGGCAAAGATTAGCATTTTGATTTAAAATGATGGAAAGAGCACATAACGATTTACTGACTGGTTTTATTAAATAAATAAATATGTTAAGTTAAAAGGAGAATATTTTAAAAACCAATAGAGCATTTTTATCCTACAATAAGTTAAGAAATAAGCAACTTTAATACAAGCCTTAGAACAAGGAAAAGACTTAAAATAATACAGCTGTTATAGTAATTAAACTATCAAAAGATAGTGTCTTAAAGTTAAAATGTACTCTCTTAAAAACTAACTCATTAAATTTTATTCCACGTACCCAAGATTAAAGTATTTAAAAAAACGGACACATACTTGGATAAATAATGCCACTAGTTTTTCAATTTTATCTTTAAAACATAAGTAACTTGTAGTAAGCGAATTCCAATAGTTACTTTTCATGTTTTACTGATAAGGTTAACTAAACATAAGTCACCAACAAGTAGACTGGCTTTCTCCTTGACATTTTTTAGATCAAGCAGGTACGTACAAAATAAATATATTGCGGTTTTCTTTGCTAGCAGTTCGTATTGTTTTAAATATTACTTTTTTATTTTATATTATAGTTAAAATTGACAATTAGTTACTAATTAGTTTACTTATTTTCTCGCTAGATGTTTATATTTACAAAGTGATGTCAGCAATGCTTTGACAAATCCAATTTTTGTAAATTAATAAGTTCTTATTGGGTTACTCGCCTGGAAAGTTTCTAAAAAATAGGACCACTTCGATCCTGGCCTCGGTGTACCACAAACTGAGCAGGCCAGTTTGCTATACCAATCACCCAACAAAGTGTGGTAAAGGTTTCGACGAAACCATCCATTCCCATCTGCATTACCAAAATGTTTTTACAAGATGGGTACCTTGATTATCGACTATGGAACAAAAAAGTGACTTTTGTTGAATTCTGAGCTTTTTAGACCTTACTTACCTGTTACAAAACCGGGGATCATCTCATGGTAATATTTGACATACTTGGTAAAGAAATTTAGGTGTATTTTGAATATCCAAATAGTACGTTAAATTCGAAATAAAATTAAGATGAGTATTTCGGCGGAATTTAGAGAAATATATAGTCAACGGGGTAAAATACAAAGCTTGTTTGGTAAGTCACTGACTTCTTAAATTTTCCGCAAAATAACATGAAATGCAATACCGCTGCCATCAACCTCTCTTTATTATTAGATAACTGATAAACGAGCAAGCTGCATCACCTAGTTTGTGTTCAATAAAAATGGAAAAAAGAAATTTTGTGTGCTGATTAAGCATTATTTTTTCCGTAAACAAACAGGTGGCTGAGCCTGTAGGCACCTTAACTAAGCGTTACATCACATTTTACATGAATGTTGGTGTTTTTGAACAGATTCGATATTGATTTAAAGCCATGTGGCGAAAAAAAGTGCTGCTTTATTAATACTACGATGTACGACCTATTCAAAATATCAAGAGTAAACGACGGTTGTCTATTAGGACCAAATATGGCGTGCTTTTTTGCTTTTATTGAGTCAAAAATTATTTTATTATTTAGTTTTTACATTTGTTTTATTGTTTTTTTTTATTAGATGGAAAAAAATATCTTTCTTAGTTTGATTGAAATAAAAAAACTTGAAAAAAGTGTGATTTTAGACATTTTATTTTTAAAAAATTAAATAGTTAAAAAAAACGCAAAATGCGAAACATAAACAATATATTCTTATATTAAGAACTTAAAACCAACAGAAAATGCAAATAGGTGTCATTAAAAAAAATTCTTGCAGAAATTGCATCAACCTAAACTTTGATCCAATTTATTTGCTTGCTAGTCCGCACATTCTCTACATGCAGAGTTTCCACACATGTTCCATGCAGAGCTAGCATTTGCAAAATTTACAAAAATAGCGTGTTTTACGTTTTTTGCAATTTTTTTGGAGGGGGATCAGGTTAATTTTGCCTCCTGGTTTCGGAATATTTATTAGCGAAATCACGAATGTACCTGGGCAGCCCGGAAGAACTGGCTCTTGAAGACTTGTGCTCTTCAAGAGCAAATTCTTTATAAATAATCGGCGTTCTTTAAGTAGGATCAACAGTAGTCGCAAAGTTTAATTTACTGAATATTTTCCAGATGGAATCACTAATCGCGTGAAAAATAATATTGCAACATTGCAAGGACGGTGGTGTATCAGGACAAAAGCTTGGATTACATCATATTATAAAAAAAATTAAGCACTTCTGTACGACAAAATGTAAGTAGCTGATACTTTGAAAGGTTCCTAGAAGGACAATCTTTTTTAAAAAACATTATGTATTTGGTCTGGACTAACAGACCACCGTCGTGCATCCGAGTGTTAAGAAAATGCACGAGTGCATAGCAAAAATTATAAATTCGGCTCCGAACTGGTACCCCATCCAGCATATTCATCAGATTTAGCCCCTGTGACTGTTTTCTGTTTCCAAATCTAAAGAATTGCAAAAACGCTGGACTAAATGTATCGAGCTAAAAGAAGATTATGGTAAAACACAAAAAGCTTATTACCCGAACAAATTATTTTTTATTTAAAAAGTCACTGACTTATTATACAGTTCTTGTAATATTAAACCAATTGAAGAGCACAATCAAAAATTGTCTTCGGGAGAAATAAAATCAAGATATACTAAAGATGTTTGTTGAAAATTTGGCTAAGATATTATAATGATACTTTTGTTATATGGACAGGTAATGACAAAGAAGGTTTTTTAAAACATCTAAATTGCCTCCGACTTTGTATCAAATTCATAATGAAGGAGAGAAACCCCATCTTTTCTTGACGTTCTAGTAAAACGAACTAATGGACATATACAAACTTCGGTATACAAAAAACCTACCCACTGGACAAAAAAATTTAAATTTTAAAAAATTCCAATTAACTTTTTTGGAAAGAAACAGGTTTTATATATTTATAACCAGCAGTGACCTTATGTAAAGAAAAGGAATTCTGTAAGGGGAAAAAAAAACTAAGGATTTTAAAGGGGGGGCGGATAAAAGTGGGAGAGTGAAAGAAGTAAAAATATCAAAATAAGAAAAAAAATATAACTTGATATTTATGACAATTTTATATTTTAAAAGGGGATTCGTAAAATCGCAAAAAGTATAAATATTAAAACGGCATTTAAAGCTCAAACCATGCAAAAAAATAACCCTTTAAAGGGGCAGCCCGGACCTTTTTAAAAATAATGACTGTTCGAACCCCCTTTGAATGTGGGGGAAGAAACATCGGGAAACGAAAAGGCCACTAGTTAGATTTTTGGGGGTTGTCCGCGATCAAAATAAAACCGCAGCAATGGTCGAAAGCAAAAGTATTCATAAAGAATCCCACTCAATATAATTTAAAAGTGTATTGACTGTAAACAACCAAATGTATTAATCAACCTAGATCGATATTTAAAATATTGGCACCCTTTCTGAACCGTAAAAAACGGCCCAAGCTTCGGTAAACAACGGATAGCATAAGTGTAGCTTCTAAATATAGTTTAGTTATCACTTGGAAACGGTTGGGGGTACATCATAACTGACGTTGGGGTATCAATTAACAAATAAGGCAATGTCAAGTCTAAGTTTTTAAAGTGTTATTGATATTAAGATAATGATGGATAACTGTTATATGGAACGGTGGGATAATCACTAGGACTTTTTTTGCCACAAATAACAAATAACGCCCTGGAGGTCCAATTCTGTTTTAAATTGATACTTTTTAAGTCCTTCCAAAAACTCTGGGTAATTCTTCTGATAGAATATTAACTTTAAATAAATAAAATAAAATTAAAAGTTACAGCCGAATTTCGCTATATAATTTCAAGAACAATAATATAAAGTAACCAAGTAGGTTCCTTTCAAAAAGATCATGTGAAATTGTTTAACGTAAACATTCTATATTCAAATCACACCTGTTTTTGAAAGGTATTCTATGACATACATTTTAGCCTAGAGTATCTATGATAGATGCATAAACAATTAGTTGGTTGCTATAGATTCTTTAATAGTTTAAATGGAGTTATTAAAAAAATATGTATTTACATTTGGTAAATTAGGATTATTTTATTTAAATTAATAAATGTTATAATTGACTGCAAAATTATAGCCAAATTCAGTTTTTCAAATATATAACTATTATAAGAAAAATAAGGCAAAGATTTTACTTTTCCGCACTACTGCGGAAAAGTACTATTTTCCGCACGCAGATTAGTGCGGAAAAGTATAGCTTTCCGCTCGCTTGTAGAAAAATATTTTTTAGGCATTTTGAACTACCTGTGCTAACCGTATGTAAATATGTCTTTGTAAAAGAAGAACAAATACAACAAAATGCTATGATGTATAAACCTACCAGAAAAAAATATTTTTAGAAACAGTGTTTTTTGTGCCACAACATTGCAAATTCATTAGCAATCTCCATTTCGGGTCCTTATTGGCCACCTAGAGCACAGGACACACTCCTTGCCACTCATTTCACGGCAAATAATCCCGCGGTGCGTCCTCTAAGAACGGCCACCATGACGTCCGTTTGTCAACACGAGGGGGCTCGAACTTTTGACTTTAAACAAAACGGAACGAGCACAGCCGTTCTAAACTTTCTGGGGGGCCCGCGTGGGGGGCCCCGCTTCCCGTAAAGTCGTAAAAAGCGCTCTCTTAAGGGGGCACGGGCCTAAAAAGGCCCACATGCCATCCCCCTGTGTGCGGTGTGCGGTAGCGGGCATATGTACGAATTTGCAACGAATTTGTGCGAGTAATTGGTGGTTATACTAGTTTAAGGGTTTTATTTGGACCTGGTGACGGCTAAACGCTTTGTGAAAGACGCCGTGTGTGGTAGAATGGGATCAACGGCGAATATATTATATGGTTACCGATGAATTTTGCGAATGCTTGTGTAATCGAATCTAATCATTGACCGGCAAATGCCTATTTTACGCAAGTATTTTAAACGTAATAATTTTAATGCCTCATTTTTCATTTAACAAAACATAGAGCTCAATGAAAGGTCGAGCGTAAAGTAGTTTTTATTTATTACAAACTAGAATTTCGCCCGCGTGGACTACACAATATTGGCCGTTTTGGTTTTTTCCAAGGAATTTTAAAGGTGTATGGAAGCCCGCAATATTGTAAAACAAAATTGTCCAGGCGTGCAGGGCAGCGGGAATCGGGGGATTGGCCCCGCGGAGTTTGCGCAATGAATAGTAGGTCAGAGCCGGACTTCCATAATTCTTTGTTACTATCTATAAAGTTGACATCATCAAATATCAAATTCAAGCATTCACTGTTTTTTTTTATTTTTTGCACAAAATAATAACCAACAGGTTATAAAACGATACTACCATAGAATATTTAAAATTATTGTGTAATATTGGATTTTATATCATCTAATATAATATGGAAAGAATAGATGGCGCCACTTTACAGCCTTCTATTTAAATGGTCGATATTTTTGGGAGTTTTGTATTTTTACCAAAAATCTTTGTAAATAAATAAAAACACTATTTTTTAAAATAAATTTCAAACATTGTATGATAGTTTCATGTACTTATCACCAATTTTGTGATAAAAGAAGGGCAAGATAGTGTAAATTAGTTTAATCTAATCCTAAGATTCTGGTCGTACATTAAAAAGTGAAAATTTTTATAACTGTTTTTTAGGCATATACTTTTCACTAATAACAAACATTCATGAAACAGAATAACAGTGATTAATAATGTTTAGTAACCTTTGGTATCTAGGTATCAATTGTAACAGTAATCGTTAAATATTATGTGTCTACAGTATGTCGAGTTTAAAAAGTTGATAATGTAAGTTTAAGAAAACAAAAATCTAATTTCTTTTTAAACAAATACAGAAAAAGCAAAAAGGAACTTTAACATAAAATTGTACTTTCTTTTATTCAATTAGAGGGACCTGTATAAATTAAAATTTGCCTGGTCTGCCCAGTAATTAATAATTTGATCCTTTAAAAGAATGTACTAAATTATTAAATAAAATAAAAGTACCTAAATGTAAACCTTATTTCTTTTTAACAATCCACAGAAATACACAAACATTGTGGAAATCATCTAAAAGATAGTTAAGATTGCCTTACTTTTCTCACTGCTATTTCCTATGAAATTTTCATTTTCTATAATTCATAATTGATATATTATTATTTATTCGGTTACCTAACGTTACGTCTCATAAAAAGCATCTAATTTAAATATAAGAAATACTTACCTAAAGTAAAAAATGCCGGGTATGTTACCCTTAGATTTGCAAGACAAAACCATACAACCGCTAGTCATTTTATTACGATATTAAAGGTAACAAACAATAAACACAAAATTATAGTCACAATTTAATAAATACTAATCACTAAAATAAGAAGGTTTTTATCAATCCAAAAAACTTCTGCAACAACAAAATATAATCACACAAAGCAAAACAATCGAAACTAATACGGCTCTCATAAAAGTATAATGTGTTGCCTAACTACACACTGATTTATCAGTGTGTAAGTAGGCAACACATTAAATTATTTCGTGGAATTTCGTTATTGCGCAAAATAGGCGGGGCCAAGTCTGACAGTTATTTTCATACTGGGCTGGACATTTTTTGATCGAATGGGCCATAGCATTGGGCTTCCATACACCTTTAAACTTCCTTGGTTTTTTCCCGTTCTCGCGGAATATTGCTCCCCCCTTCCGTCCTACTCCATCGCGTCACATTACACCACGCTCTTCGCGCTTCATCTTCATCGCCCACTACGCGTCGTGCGATTGAGCAATTTTCATTTTATCGTATTTCGTTTGTAATATGAATGCGGTTCCATCCAAACTTTCCGCCTATCCCCCATTCTACCTATTTACGGAGAAGTTTTCTAAAATCCTTTCTTAGCCGACGTCTCCTATTTTTGCACTCCAAAAATAACGATTTTTTTGTAAAACTTTTATCCCCATTTTAACCTTTGAAAAAATGTAATTTTAAAAATTTTAAAACAGAATATTTTTAATTGTAATCATACATACCAATATTCATACTTCTAAGTCCAGTCCAGAGTCTATTAATTTAAGGGGGTTATGACATCGTCGAGAATGGGGATAGCAAAAGTCCAAGACGTGAGGGTGTGAAGAGGGTCGCTTATGTTGACGGCCCTGTCGGGTAACTCTAAAAGTTACTAGCATTCTCAGCTGTGGACAGGGTCGTGCCACAAGTCGAAGTTTTTATATGGGATTATTTTTACAGTTGAAAATATATAGTTGGTATTTTATTGGTTTTGACTGTTTTTACTATATTGTTTTCGGTAGTGTTTAGTCGTGTAGTTTTAATTAGTCCTTAGTGTGCAATAGACCAAAAAGTTGTGTTTCCCACAAGGATTCTGTTATTTGCTCGGAGCATGTTAAAAAAGACGATTTTTATATGTCTTCCAGAAAAATTGCAAAAGCGGTGATTATGAGATCCTGATCAAAAAGGAAAAAGATGATTAATAAAAAAAGGTAGGGTGCAAAATATGATATATCCTAATGCTGCTATTACTAACAAATATTTTTTTATTGTAGCAGTTCCATTCAGTTTGCATTATTACACCTCGGATAACACAAACACGGTTTTTAAGTCCACCAGTGACTCTTCACAACTCTGAATGTAGTTACACAGTTATTAGTAAGTAAATTGAAATTTTTGTGTGATTTTAATTATAGTTATTTGTTGTCAAGAAAGTAAATAGTCAATATTGACTTGCTTATACCTAGAACTGATCAACTTTAGGTATATGCATTAATGTACCTTCAGAATGTGTATTTAATATTTTTTTCCCATTATTTTGTACATTTATTAAGTTTGCGGTTAGTTACATTCTTTAATTATATTTAATTTTTTTGATACTTATCTACCAATTACTTGGTATATTATGTTGAAAAAGACATGTTTTAAAATATAATTTATATTTTTTAGATTTGCCTTTTACAAGTTTAAAATTAACTTATGTAAACCTACCTGGCACTGAAGAAGTTTTTGTTTAGATTGTGTAGTATGAAGTGGACTGCGAAGAACTTGTAAGTAAGTTAAACTTTCGAGTACCAAATAAGAACACGAGATCTAATTCTTTGTTTTATCTTGCAAGGGCTGCCAACAAAATATAAATGAAATTTTTGTGTTTGTACTATGTAGGATTTTAATGCTTACATGATTTGTATGTTTTAAAATATGAAATGTAGTATACCACAAAATATTATTAAATAATACCACTAAGTACTGTGTTCTTTTCTTCCATATCTATTTCAAAATGTAAAAATTTCAGTTGTATTTTATTTAATTGTTGCAATTGTAAATGCATTGTAGTGTTGTAGTTGTGAAACAAATAAAGTTTAGTTTTTTAGCAATAAACCTGTATTCACATTTTTTTACATAAAATAATTCATTTTACTGCCAAAGTGGAAAATTTTGCTATTATTCTGCAATATCAGGATGCTGTATGGTCCGTAAATAAATAAATAACTAGTTTTTAAAAGTAACATAATTAGTTTTTAAAATAAAATAAATTAAGGATTAATAGACAAGTTTATATATTTATGAAGTAATACAAAAACACCGTCATAAATTCCTAAAAAAAAGTTAATTTTTCTATGGCTTCCAGTGTCTGATTTGGAGTTGGATATTTTGTAATCTTACAAAGATCTTCAAGATAGCTTGTAAAAGCCCATTTCTGATCCTGCACTTACAGAAAAGCTTCCTTCCAGTCTTTCTTTTATAGGTATTTTCACGGCTTCTGCTTAGACGAGTTGGCCAGTATAATTCCTTTTCTGGCAGCTTCCAGCAGAGCAACACGTAGTGCAACTTTTATGCATCTTTTAACAGTTTAGCTAGAGAGGCCTTGATCTTCCCGCTTTCTTCGTTCCTTCATCCCTAGAGTGTCAAGACTATGGAACCTGCTACCTGCAGAATTTAAGTCTCTTGTGAATTAACTCCCTCTTACCACACTTCAGCCACCCACGGGGCGTTCATACTAGGCCTCAGCCTTCGCGGACTGTTCCAAGATAAAAAAAAAATAATTAAAGTCAACAAACTTCTTTACTTGCTCATAAAATTTTATAAACGTTGTAATATAGGTGGGTATTATTAAAGAAAAAAGGTGTTAATAATTCAATATCGTGTATTTAAAAATAGAGTAAGTACTCATAATTATAACAAATTAGCAATCATCAGTATTTTCTACATTTTAATTTTTTTCTCATTTTTTAAAATATTTAATGTAGTAGATACCATATACCATTGAAAAGGTACGCCATCGTCGTGTTGTCGCTTTAATTTTTAATTTCAATACTTAATTGAATTACATTTATATTTTTGAAATATAAATTTTGTTCGTCGGTATAAAAGCAGTTTTTCGTTTCCACCTCAATTCTACGCCACTGTCCGGCATAAAATCCAACATGGCCGAAATGGACCCTTCTTGACGTCACACAAGAGTTTTTCAATATGGCGGATGTCATAACCCCCTTTACATTAATAAACTCTGGTCCAGTCCATTCTACCCATTTAGGGGAAGTTTCCTAAACTCGTTACTTAGCTAACAATTTTTTTTAGGTAATCAGAACTCTAATTACCCACTCCCAAATTTACAACTTTAAAAATGACAATTTTTTTAAACAAACTTTCGTCCCCATTTTTGCCCCGGATGAAGGTCCCCAAAAAAATCTAAATGGTCCAAAAAAGGTACGTAAAAACCAGCGTTGTTTTGTCTTATTTTGTTTATTGCTATTTTGCAATATGCATAATGCATTTGCGATTTCTAACCAACCACTGTCTACAGGGCCGCCGGCAGAGGGGGTCAGGGGGCGTACGTCGACCCCCCTGGATTTTTAAGAATTACCTAAGTACTCAAATTTTACAATATTGCCTAGGAATTTAAATGAGTAAGATTATTATTTCAAAATTAAAGTTGATGTATATTTATTCGTGTTTTTAATTAAATTAACTCTAGTCTAGTAAATTGACTTAAACTTTTTGACCCCCTCCCCTACATTTTTTTTTCTGGCGGTGGCCCTGACTGTTTCAAACAAATATTTCTTACAGACAGTCTGTAAGAAATATTTGTTTGAAAATGACTCTGTGAGTTAAAACTGCAGTTCAGTCACAATTGTTAATATATTTTAGTGGTAAAAAACAGTAGTTTCATTTAATCATTTATAAAGAGCACTGATAAGTAAAACTACTATCTTTTTTACCACTAAAATTTATTCACAATTGTGACTGTAGTTTTAACTTACAGAATAATTTTCAAACAAATATTTCTTACAGACTGTCTGTAAGAAATATTTGTCTGAAAATGACTCTGTAAGTTAAAACTGCAGTCACAATTGTGAATATATTTTAGTGGTAGAAAACAGTAGTTTTATTTAATCATTTATGAAGAGCACTGTTAAATAAAACTACTATTTTTTTACCACTAAAATGTATTCACAATTATAACTGTAGTTTCAACTTATAAATTACTTTTCAAACAAATATTTCTTACAGACTCTCTGTAAGAAATATTTGTTTGAAAATGACTCTGTAAGTTAAAACTGCAGTCACAATTGTGAATATATTTTAGTGGTAAAAAACAAGTAGTTTTATTTAATCATTTATGAAGAGCACTGTTAAATAAAACTTCTATCTTTTTTACCACAAAAATGTATTTAAAATTTTGACTGTAGTTTTAAGTTATAAAATAATTTTCAAACAAATATTTCTTACAGACTGTCTGTAAGAAATATTTGTTTGAAAATGACTCTGTAAGTTAAAACTGCAGTCACTATTGTGAATATATTTTAGTGGTAAAAACAAGTAGTTTTATTTAATCATTTATGAAGGGCACTGTTAAATAAAACTACTATTTTTTTCACCGCTAAAATGTATTCACAATTGTGACTGTAGTTTCAACTTATAAAATAATTTTCAAACAAATATTTCTTACAGACTGTCTGTAAGAAATATTTGTTTGAAAATGACTCTGTAAGTTAAAACTGCAGTCACAATTGTGAATATATTTTAGTGGTAAAAAACAAGCAGTTTTATTTAATCATTTATGAAGAGCACTGTTAAATTAAACTACTATATTTTTTACCACTAAAATGTATTCACAATTGTGACTGTAGTTTTAACTTACAGAATAATTTTCAAACAGATATTTCTTACAGTCACAATTGTGAATAAATTTTAGTGGTAAAAAAGATAGTAGTTTTACTTATCAGTGCTCTTTATAAATGATTAAATGAAACTACTGTTTTTTACCACTAAAATATATTAGCAATTGTGACTGAACTGCAGTTTTAACTTACAGAGTCATTTTCAAACAGATATTTCTTACAGACTCTCTGTAAGAAATATTTGTTTGAAAATGACTCTGTCACAATTGTGAATATATTTTAGTGGTAGAAAACAGTAGTTTTATTTAATCATTTATGAAGAGCACTGTTAAATTAAACTACTATCTTTTACCACTAAAATGTATTCACAATTGTGACTGTAGTTTCAACTTATAAAATAATTTTCAAACAAATATTTCTTACAGACTGTCTGTAAGAAATATTTGTTTGAAAATGACTCTGTCACAATTGTGAATATATTTTTAGTGGTAAAAAAACAAGTAGTTTTATTTAATCATTTATGAAGAGCACTGTTAAATTAAACTACTATCTTTTTACCACTAAAATGTATTCACAGTTGTGACTGTAGTTTCAACTTACAAAATAATTTTCAAACAAATATTTCTTACAGACGGTCTGTAAAAAATATTTGTTTGAAAATGACTCTGTAAGTTAAAACGGCAGTCACAATTGTGAATGTATTTTAGTGGTAGAAAACAGTAGTTTTATTTAATCATTTATGAAGAGCACTGTTAAATAAAACTACTATATTTTTTACCACTAAAATGTATTCACAATTGTTACTGTAGTTTCAACTTACAGAATAATTTTCAAACAAATATTTCTTACAGACTGTCTGTAAAAAATATTTGTTTGAAAATGACTCTGTGAGTTGAAACTGCAGTCACACGTATAATCTTTTAGCAATTATTGATATATTATTATGATCATCAAATTGTATTCAAAAAAACTAATTTTAATTTCTTGATATAAACCAATAATAGCAACATAGCCGACTAATTAATAACAAAACAACAATAGCCCCGAAAAACTAATGACAAAATACGCGGCGGAGACATCCAACTGCGTTTCAGGTGCACGATATCACCACTTTTTATTAATTACTATCTTATTTCATCGGTACCTCCTTTGAAAATTGAGCCGAATCGGACTGATTCACGCCCCCCACCGCGATTCGACTTTTATTTAATAATAGAATCCACTGTTGTACGTAGTTAATGATTTGCACATTTATTCTTAATGTTATTACCGATGAGCAGAGTCGATTTTATTCGAATGAAATTACTCCTTCACAACTCTTTTGTTAGGATTTAATTGGTCGGGCTTTGGTAGACGCACCGAGCCGACTCTATCGTCTATCCGTAAGTTTTTTTTTGGTTAATTTTATGTTTTCTTTGTGTTTTTAACGGAAATGGTGTCTGGCTTATAAAAAAAGTCCTGCAAGGTTAAAAATATCATTAGGGTCATTTAATGATTCCCAAATGAAGAATCGGCGGAAAAAACCACGGAGCCAAAATAAGTATTTTTTTCTAATTAATCATGCAAATTTACAATCAGTTTTTATAGAACTCCAAGTAATGTTATGAGTGTATATTACATGAGGGAGAAGTTGCCCATTGACAACTCTCCTTTGGTAAGTTACATAATATTATACCGGGTGGTGCGTCGCCGAGCGGAACATAGAAAAAAATAAAAAAAAATTTAAGAGGGTCAATTATTGGCACCAAGAGACCAATCTGACAAGCCCCCGTGCCAAGTTTCAAAAAATTTTAATAAGCGAATCTTGAATTATTCAATTAAATGTAATTGCAAAATTATCAAATTTTCGGTTCAGGTAAAACCAACAGGCACCAGTAAAATGAACATTGTCCCTGACATTAGGAAAAGTGTCAATAGATCAGTGACAGTCGGTATTTGAAAAAAAATATGAATTATTTAATCGACAAAAAAGTATCCATAATTAACACAGTATGTTAAACAAAAACACTATTTTGTTGCAATTTCCACTAATTTATTTATTAATCCTTGAATACACACACAGTGTCATCAGAAGGTATTTAGGTACTAAATACCTTCTGATGAAGCCACTGTGTGGTGAAACATGTCAAGGATTAATAAATAAATTAGTGGAAATTGCAACAAAATAGTGTTTTTGTTTAACATACTGTGTTAAAATGAATTTCCATCAAGCAACAGCCGAATCTGTCAACTATCCATAATTAAGTGGCATTATGCGTGAAACAGTTTTAGAGCAGTATCTGAAATGTTTTCAGTTTATTTTCCCACCAAGCCCATTCTGTCCATTTGTATTGTCAGTAAGTTCGAGTTCAAAGGTACTGAGTGTGGAGGAAAACAAAATGTACGAGGGTTCTTGGGTAAGAGGTAAATAAACATCATACAACGGTATGGCACTTTGAAAAACACAAATATTATTCGTATAAATTCGAAAACATCAAGAGCTGCGGGAAGGAGATGAAGAGCGAAGAATTGCATTTTGTTTTGAAATGATGGAAAGATCAAATAACGATAGAAATGTTTTAAGAAAATCTTTTTTTTAGATAACCCCCTCAAAATGAACCAAATGTTCAGAATTGCCGGTTTGGAAAAAAAAAATGAAATCGCTTTTTTCATACGAAACAATACCCCCAAAAAATCAAATGTATTCGGGGAATTATCAGACATCATATCTTTGGGATTTTTTTATGGACTATAACCCAAGAAAACCTATTTGACTTATTTCAAAAAACAAATTATCCGGGGAAGAGGTGCGGAAAGACAATGATCTGGTACCAAATGGATGGTTGCCCCCCCCATAATGCCCGTATGGTTAGAGAGTACCGAAAATCTGCTTAAAATATTACATTTAAACTTATTAATTTTTTAGATTTAAGCCATAAACTTGGTGGCCTTTTCAACTTAATTATAATACTGTACTTTTTACATTAAAAACCCCTAAAATTGCCCATCAAGTGACACAGGGAAAAGGACAGAATTTTTTTGATGGCCCAGCACATCCGAAGAATTAACAATTGGAAAAGAGTTAAAAAAAATTATATGTTAAGTGAGGGCATAAGACATCTAGAAGATTTGTGTCGCCGCAATCCTAAAAACGAAATAGGGGCCCCAACACCAGGGCAGCAGCAGAGGTGAGTGCCACTTTTAAGCCTTTTTTTTGGGTCGGTATAATATTTTCATAATTTCTAATTATATTTGTTTATAATTTTATTATTAAAAATACAGTCCATTTTTTGTATTATTAATAGTGAAGGGCACCTTGGGCCCTCAAGCTTTTAAGGCAATATTTTCCCGGTACCATAATTTGGCCAGCCTACGGGGTCTTTTACCGAATGACTTTGGTTGGGGCACTTAAAAAATGTTTTTATAAAATTCTAAAATTTGAGAATCAAACCAGCTACAAAACGCTCTTTTTAAGAATGTAATAAAATTTTAATATCAACTTAGCAACGTTAGAAATGCATTTTTTGATCGGGGGATTTGATTAGCTGTTCATGGGGGGGTTTTTTGAAATTTGATTAATTAATGTTTTTATGTAATTTAAATAATAATTGTTCTTAGTTAACTTAATTGTTAAATTAAAAAAAGTGCCATGAGTCACACCAATTGCTCAAAAAAGGGAAAAATAAGAAAATTAATACAAAATTTATCCTGTACAGGTTAGCTTACGCCAAAGCAAGTGTGGGTGCAAAACCCCCGCAGCTAGGGAGGGAAAAGTGAGTTGTTATGGCGCCACCAGTTTTCTTACGGACTACAAACTGGGAAATCCCCTAGATGTTTTAGGGCTTTCGGGGGCACACACCAGTGCCACAAAAAAAAAAAGTTAGATATAAGCATTAAAAAAA
>JAHBCN010013048.1:0-25357 GCA_019359885.1 Listronotus oregonensis
GAATAATTGAATATGTTAACATTGACTCACCTGTAAAAACTTTTATTAACAAAAAGAATATAAAGTACCAAGCGATTTACTGAAACAAGAGTTAAAATTTGATGATAAAATTACGTTTTTAGGAGATAAACTTAAATCACATACTAAAATATCTGTTGAGTTTGTAATTAAATATCCTATTTCGGGGGTTTTTTGGTATAAAGATACATATTTGTAATTTTAGGTTAAGTATAGTTAGTAGAACGTAGTATTGTATTTTTATGTAATGTTAGTAGCAAATTAAATGTAGCCTTTTTTTGATTCACCCTGTATATGTGGTTTAAATAAATTAATTTAATATATACAATGTGTTTTTTTTTTCCCCAAAATTATGGTTTAAATTATACGAGGTGAATATAAGGCTCTCGCTCCACGCTTAAGCCCCCAGGACTGGTGCTTAAGCGTGGGGGGTTTAAGGGGGGGGGCCCCCATGTTAGGTTTGACCTTTGTTTTTTGGGCCCCAAATTATTGACGTAAACAACTACCCTTTTGGGAAAAAGAATTCCTTTAGACATAATACTAAGGCGCAATGATCAATTTACTATAGGGTTACCGTCCTAATTGCTAATTGATCAATTTCGACGATTTTTAAACAGCTGTAGCCCCTTTTGGGGGCCCCGATGGCGTCATGCTTTTTCCCCCTATTCGATAGGTATGACGTTACACAAATTTTTAAAAAAATTTTCCCGGCCGCGCCTTAGGCTCTCATCAGGGTTAAATAACGATTTTAGTCGATAGCGCCCGAACGGCATAACTTAAAATTTCTGAGTTTGCCAAATCAATATTAGGTCTTAGCACAAGTATCCTGCGCAACGGCCATTTTCCAAGTCACTTGGATTTTGACATATAACAGGTGACAGTTGACAGATGACATTTGACAGGTGACATTTGACATTTGACAGATAGTATTGGCCACGCCCTAAATAACGCGTCACACAAGATTCCTAAATATTTAATTACGTCAGAGATTTCGAGATATAAAGCTCCTCCGGAGCTGGAGGGCGTAAAACGTATCATCTCTCCCTACTCGAATAAGTCACTAAACACACTGTTTTGCCAAGATAAATAAAACTGTTAGAATATAACTTTGTTAAAATGTTTTCTATTTTAATATTTGCAAAAAGGAGGTAATATTATGTTTTAATAATTTTATTTTTGAAAAAAAATGTTAAAAGTACAATTTTAGGGCTCCTTTGTTCATTCTGCAACTTGCATGAGTCCCTTAAAACGTACTTTTAACACAAATATCATACAATATTTTTCCTACAAACGCAATAATGCAGTTAAAAATTAAATTATAAAAAATTGGAAGATATAGTTTTACATAGCATCGTATATAAAAATTAGTGAAATTGGCAATTATTAATGAATTCTAACAACCATTGTTGATGCTGGTTGGTCGCTGCATGTTTGCTTCAAATTTGATACATCGTGTTAGTTTTAGCTGGTTTTAGTTTTTACTTAAAATAATTTTAAAATGGAAGAAAATGTAGGAGAAAGTATTGTTTGCATCGATCCATCCAGTAGAGCCAGCAGAAATCTTGTATACAATATAATTTGCCTACAATAAGTTTATGTATTGGTGTAAGAAGAAAAATGTTACTGGAAATATGCCGAAAATATATTTCTTGCGTTTTTTTTAAAAAAAAAGCAAAGATTTAAAAACATCATCGTTATGGTGGCCTATTCTATGATCAAAGCTATGCTATGCATAAACAATGACGTGGATATCAGAAAATTTTTTAAAACTTTCGCTTTTTTAAAGCAAAAAAAAGGGGGGTAACAGCCCAAAAAAAACAAAGATTCTGAGAAAAACGCAAATTGACCATTTTTGAACTGTGCACCTGATGATGAATACCTTCTGATGAAAGTAGTTGCCATTTTGGGAATTTTTGGAGCCTGTCGCAGGGAGGAACTTTGTCAGTTGACTCTTGACGATTTGGAAGATATGGGCACTTCATTGATGGTTCACATACGAGGTACTAAAACCAAAAGGGGGCCCCGAAATTTCACCATCGCTGGGTTTTATTTGGAAAATTTTTGAAAGTATTGGGGGGTTCGTCCAGCAAATGTAAGACATTGAAGACTTTTCCTAAAATACGCGAAGGGTTAATGTACCAGAAATCCCGTCAAAATTAACTCTTTTGAAAAAATCCCTGCTACTATAGCAATATTTCTGAGGCTTTCAAATCCGATCATCTATACGTGGTATTGCTTTCGCCGTTCTTCAGCGAGTTTACTTGTCGATGCTGGAGCAAATTTGACGACAATTAATTAAGATGCATGGGGGGTGGAAATCCTCTACCGTTGCTGAGGGATACTTAAAAAACTCCTTGGAAAATAACAACTCTATGACCAAAAAACTACTTACAATGAAAACAAAAGCAGCAGATCGTGCCTCAACGTCGAATGAGAATGCGAATAAGGTTTTTTTTATTCAATCCACCTCAACTACGGAGAATGCTAAAAGTGTGAAAAAAATATATTTATTAAGTTTTTTTGAATTGTACAATTGATATAAATGTTAGTAAATAAATAAACGTTGACGTTACCTTTTAAAATTTGACATTTTACTTTTAACACTAGTGCTTTAAAATGTTACTTTAAGTGCTTTAAAGTAACATTTTTAAGGCATCTAGATAGTGTTAAAAATTGAATTTTTAATACGTTTGTAAAAAAACATATTAAATAATCAAGTGCCTGACAAACAACAGGCACAGTGCCCAAGACGACAAATAAAAATCGCTAAATTTGCCTAAATTATTTCGAAGAAGCTGTCAAATTTATATTTTTATCTTTTGATAGTGCACGAAGGCTTAACTTAAGTACCAACTACTTAGTAAAGAAAGAAGTAGTTTATTGACACAATACTTAAAGATTTAAGCAATTAAAACTGAAGGAAATACCTCTACAGAGAGAAGGTTTTACAGCCTAGAGACACTCTAGTAATGAAGGGAAAGTGACACTTTATGTTATGCTATTGAAAGCCGCTAGAAAAGAACTCATGTTGTCTATTTCCTTGAAATAAAGCCGCCAGGTGCCTTTTTGTTCGTCGGTGTCGATGGGCAAAAGGGAAAAGGAAAAATTTTTTGGAAAAGGGGGCTTATTAATAAGGCAAACGTACCTTTCCCCCAAAAGAACTTAAAATGCTAAAAAAAAAGGCACCATTTTTTTTTTTTATTTTTTGAACTGGTTTTTTTTACAGTTTTAATAAATTAACTTAAATTCAAATTATCTTATACTTTTTAATCGATTAATTTAAAAGTTATGAAAATATGTATACCACTAAAATGACTAAAGTTCTACCTTCATCAGCATCCCATTTACGATTTTAATTAAATTTAGTAAATATTTCAAACTCCCAAGGTACTTCTTTATTATTAGCGGTAAAGTAACAATAATGCAGTAGAGCATAATTAAAAAAGGACTTTATTATACATTAAAAAAATTATACATCTCTGACTTAATGCCCGGCGCAGTGAAATTTCTAACATACTCATTAAAAATATTCCCACAAAAACAGTCGTTCAGTGTGTAAATATCATAAATGCTGTCATATACCTACAAGCCTTTCCCGACACGTGTGGAAGAAGGCCATCATAATACCCTTACTGAAACCAGAAAAAAACTCAAGTAAACCCGAATTCTACAGGCCGATAACTTTGACAAATGGTATGTCCAAAGTGACCGAAAAAGCAATACTAATAAAGTATAAACACCATTTTGATGTCAATTATCCGCCTGAACAATTCGGGTTTAAAGACAAACATAACACGACATTACTAATATTCAGAGTTCTGCAGGAAGCTTTAAACAAGATTAACCAAGGACAAAGCACTGTGTTACTGGCTCTCGACGTAAAGAGGGCCTTTGACACGGTGTGGCACAACGGTCTTCTGTATAAGCTAATCGCAGAACATTACATACATCAAGGACAGGACTTTTAAAGTACGAGTCGAGGGCAGTTTTTTCACATGCGGGAGTTTCGCAAGGAACAGTATTATCGCCTACGCTTTACAATTTATACACTGCCAACTATCCTAAATACCCCTCCACCAAGATAGCAATGTTCGCAGACGACGTACTAATTTACGCACATTCCTTTGCCGCAAATGTAGCAAAGACTCACAAACAAAATCACTTTCACTACCTAAAACCATGATATGGAAAATGGAAGATAAATTTGAATGAAAGCAAATGCGAATGTATGGTATTAACGAAAAAATTTACGAATATTAAAATTAATATTCCCATAAAAATAAATAAATCCTATATCCAACCCCAAAAAACCTTAAAATACCTGGGAGTCTTTCTAGACGAAAGACTCTCATTCCAAACCCACATCATGAAAATCATTGCATAGGGCCTATTTAGCAATGAATAGTCTATATGCAATGTTATTCCCTAATTTCAGTCTTACCCCCCACAACAAACTAATACTATACAAACAAATAATAAGACCAACACTTACTCATGCTGCACCTATTTGGTGCAGCAACAATTGTACCTACTCTTCGGAATTATTAGGAGAAAGATTCAATCATATCTGGTTTCAACAAGATGGTTGCCAACCCATAATTTTCGTATTGTTCAAGAATATAAACATAAAAAATGTTTTATTTCTTTAAGCACTTCAAAAGATATTTTAAATGGTTTATAAAATTACGAAATGTTTTATTTAAAAAAAAGGCTTTTTACTATCAAACTCAAAAACACAATTGTTTTTGCATTATTTTTGTCTTAAAGTGCCATTAGTTTGCTCAAATACATTTTTATCTTTATAAATAACAAATTTACTAGTGGTGGACACTTAGTTTAGATAACCCTGTATATACTGGGGCTACAAACTGTCACATACATTTAAAAAAAATTCATATCCCTTGTAGATGCCGTTTCTATTTTTATACGTTTTAATGTAATTTTATTTTAGGAGATATGGAGAGACCCTGGCTGGTAAACAATATTTTCTTAAGGCAATGAGGTACTTTACCGAAAAATACAGTAAAGCACTATTTATATTTCTTAGCGATGATCCAAAATGGTGCTTGCAACAATTTGGTAAATTAAAGAATATTATATGTTGTGACTGATACTCAAAAAAAGACCAAATGGTGCAGAACTGGATCTTGCACTTCTTGCAGCATGCAATGCACTATTATGGACTACGGGACATATGGCGAGATGAGGAGCTATTTTGGCAGGTGGCGAAACGATTATGTATAATATGACCCAAAATAGACTAAGGAGATACCTTGATGTTAATGAAGAAATGGCAACTAATGAGCTAGTTACAATAATGGTATTGATTAGGTTAACACAAAAAAAATATCTTTTAAAATCCTGCTCTACTTGCGTTTACTTTTTCGTTATTTTAGGCGTCCCTACATGGGCTACTTTATAATACGACTGATATTCGTGCTACCTGCATAACACATATTAGGCAGTATGTTCCAAATTTGACTATAATAGGGTTTTGTCTATTTATATAGGTTAATAGATTTATATTTTATAAGGTCCTGAAAACTCTTACGTCAAGTTGCGCACTCTTTTCAAATGATTTTTCCAGATTTATTATAGCGGAATCACCTTAGCCCATAAAATGTTAAAACCTCGGAACCCAGCGACAGTGTATAAAATTTAAAATAAACTATTGAATTAATTGGTTAATATCCTTTAAAAATGTTTACCCCTTAAAAATTACCGCTTTGTCCGAATAATGTAAGTTTTTTATACATAAAAAAAAGATGTACCGCTGCGCGCACTTACTCTCGATACCGTATGCGACAAGCATGAGAGTGAGAGAAAAGTGACAATATTCTACTTGCTTATTCTTCTAGCTATAATTTATTAATAAATAATGAAACTTAGATAATGAATACATTATTAATAAATTCATAAATTATTAAACATTTATTTAAATTTCAATTAAAAATAAAAATATTGTGGTTTAGCTGGAAGTACACCAATGTCAATAATTTTGAATGAAACCCTGTTTATATAGGGCTAAAAATTGTCTTGTTAATGTATACCCACATATATATGTATTTAATAAGTAAAAGTATTTTGTACCTGAAATATACTTATAATGTGTATTTGTCAACACAGTCAAAATACGGTTCACTACGTTCTACAAAAATATGTAGTTGCTTTTTTGATCATAACTCGCTTAATTTTTAAACTATTAAGTCCTACAAAAAACCATTTTGTAGGTTTTTTCAAGAACTATAAAGTCACACTTATTAATTTTGAGCCTTAGTTTTAAAATAGTTGGGGCTGAAAGGGGTTGAACACTATTCACGAACACATTCAAACTTTAAACGGCCATATCTCACTCAATGTTTATCCTAGGGTAAAACAAAACAAAAATTGTTAAAAAAAACTACAATTTTGTATTCTACAAAACTTTACATATCATTAAGGGTTTGTGAGTTATTTTGAAGAAAAGGTTTTTTTTAAATTACAAAAATGTCTCTTTCACTTTAAGCTCAATATTTTTCAAAAATATGCACTTTAAACCGGTCAAACTTCCTAAGCATATAACAAATACATACATGACGTGCATTGTAAAGTAACAGAGATAATTTTTATTTGGGGTGGTAATTAAGGGGTGATTTTCACGTTTTTTTTTTTATTCAAAAAAAAAGAGATCAACTTTATTTTGGCCATAACTCGCCAAATTTTAATACTAGAGACTTTTATAAAGCAATACAAATAAAGTTTTTTTCAAGGACTTCAAAAAAGGTTTTATAAGCTTTGCCCGAGAAATGCATCATTTTTTGGTCATATTACGTTGAAACTTTCAATTTTGGCATTTGACGAATAAGAACCATCCTTTAACAGGCTATAACTCCATTTGTATTGGGTCTATGGACATCATAAATCCACCATTTTTGTTGTTGTTTTATAAGCTACAATTTTGGTACAAATATTTTTTTTTCAATAAAATGTTTACTTTTTAAATTATTTGCGAAAAACCGTCTAATAACGTGTTTTTTTGGTTAAAAAAATTGACATTTTTAATTGTGACTAACTCGAAAAGTAATGCCTTTTAAAAAAATTATGAAACAAAAGTTGCTTAGAATTAGCCAATTTATCCATATCCAAACTTGTTTTGGATTAAAAAAAATTCACCCCCAAGAAGAGGTGACATTCACCCCCAGGGTAAAGCACCTCTCGGCAAAATGACAACTTTGAATTAGAGGGTAAGTAGAATCCAAATCCAAATTTTCATGCAAATCGGTGCTGTTTGGGAAAATCCGGAAGCAAACTGGTCATTGACTGGACTATAATATAGGTCTTATATTTAACCGAAACACCTGGCGCCCGCCCCTCCACTTTTCTTTTGCACGTGTCCCTTAGAAGTTGGACTATTTTGTATATCTGTTACTGTATTATGTCTAGTAGAATGTTTATTCATTTTATTTATTAAATAAAAAAAAATTGTAAATTATTTAAGCAAATAACAACCATTTACTTAAACATTCATTGCAATTGTTTATAAATATTTAAAAAATAAAAAGCAACTAATTTTACTGGGTAAACTTTGTTCAGTGGAATATAAAAAATAATATTTCACTGGATATTTTTTTTGACAGTCCCTGGGTTCCTAGGTAAAAATCTAAGGTGACTCCGCTATTAATACAACTTTCTAATGAGATTTTCAATGGCTTAATTATATTCACGAACACAAATGTATGGTCATTGACAATTTTTAGATGGCAACATAGGATTTGTGATGCATTATTTAGAAGTTCTTATCTAATACGGTATGCTTCCAAATTTTGACGCGATTCTCCTTGCTAAATTGCATTCCTTTAAAACTTAAAAGATATCTTTATTTAAGCTAAATAATTGACTAATTATTCTTTGTCTAAAATTTTCGATTTGAACGCAAAAAAATTGTTGACATGTCACAATGCTTTTTTAAATAAAAAAAAAATTAAGAAGAATAATAAGTCATTCACCCATAGTTAAATAAGAATATTTTTTTACTTTAAAATGGATGCCATTTTGAAATGGCTTGACCGAATCGCGTCAAAATTTAGGTAGCATGAGACAAAAGCTTTCAAATCATGTATCACAAGCTGAATGTTGCCATTTACAAAAATGCCAATGGTGTTATAACTTTAACAGCTGTCCATAAATAAGCAAATACATTACGTTAAAATGTGGGCGAGAAAAAAATTGTCATGTTTTAGCGATTTTCCAACAGTGAAAGGTAACCTAGTTATAAGGGAGAGTGCAGACTTTATGCCCACCCTGTATAGGATAAACATAAGGTCTACCCAAATTCAAAAAACATGGAAAAGTGGTAACAAAAAAAAATGTATTTCATTAATATATAGGTCCCCATGTAAAGTTAATAAAACAGATAGAACAAACTAGTTGTTCGTGGCGGTCCGAAGCGGACAATAAAACTGAAAAAAAAAAAAAAATATATATATATATATATATATATATATATATATATATATATATATATATATATATATATATATATATATATATATATATATATATATATAGATATATATATATATATATATATATATATATATATATATATATATATATATATATATATATATATATATATATATATATATATATATATATATATTTATTACAAAAAAAGAAGTATCAGGCCTAGGGCGATATATGGTTTCGATGTATGGACGAGATTTTCAAAACTTATTTTGCATTATTAGCGACTCTTAGCTCTTTCTGTACCAAATCGTGTGTTAAATCGGAAGAGTTTTAACATTTGATCCGCCATAATGGACCCGCCATTTTGAATTTTGCAAATCTGACTTCGGATTCCCTGATGGCCGAATTCTGACTACGAATTCGTATTTAGGATGCAAAAATACATTAAAAACCATATATGACATCTCTAGGTCCGATTCTTTTTTCTGTAGACTGGTGTAAATAACAAAATGGTATGCTAATAAACGATGTAGCTTATTTTAAATGGTTTTATTTTATAATAATCCCTATATCTCAATTATCTTATTCTGAGCTTTAATGTCAAAAATATCAGCATAATTAAGTCGGCCAACAATGATTATTTTCAATTTCGGTAAATATGACCTATTTATTATGGGATATACTGGATGAAGATCATGTGTAATAAAGAACACTCTTTATTTTCGTCCAGATACCATAAGATATACAAGATCAAAAGTTTTTAACCAAAATTTAATTAAGACAAAAATTAATAAAATAAAGGTTTGGGTTATATACTTTTATCAGTCAGTTCGAGAGTTTTTGGACAAGTTTTGGTAGAAAAGGTACAAACAAAAAATTTGTCATATTTGAATATAGTGTAGAATTTAACTTTTAAACAAACAAAAGTAATGGTCATCACCTGACAGATTGTTATATCCAAAAGAAAAAAAATTAACTGAAAAACTTTCAAAAACCGTTTTTTTTTTCCTATAATTGAGAATATAATACAAAAGCGCTTTACTGAATATAATATAGCTTTCTTCTATGCCTGAGTTTTACATAGGTAATAAGTAAATATGTTTGTGTGGACGCAGAATACATTTTATATTTTATGGTAAATAGCAATTATGCATTTAACTAAAAACTAGAAATATTCTGCAACACTGTAATAAAACCGAAACATTTTATTTAAACCCTTATAATGTGCAAAGGAGGGTTAGTTTTATTATCTGCCTTACAATAACACAAATTCCGAACCTATGCAATTTTAACTACCTACTTATGTTTAGTATCCAAATAATAAGGCTAAAGCCTTTGGTGAAACCTAAAAATATGAATAGTTATATTTCTGCATGCAAGGAAAGGGCGGCACTATAAAAATGTTTTACTTTTAAATGTTTTTAGCTTAATTATTTCAAAATTTATTTTTGTTTTCTTCTACACCCTAAACAAAACTATGCTGCGCAATGGTTTTAGGTACAGTGCGTAATTTGTATTAAACCGTTAGGTACCAGATATAGGGTGCGCTATTTAAGGCTGTACTTGTAAAATAGGCCCTTTTCATTGTCCACTTAAAAAAAATGGGGTAGTTATTGAAAAATAGATAATAACCATAAAAAATATATATACAGACCCAGCCGCATTTTTGCGAGTTCTCCAAGTAAAACCTAGCTAAAAGAACACTTTCAAACAACAAATACATATTATAATTGTTTTATTGATGCAATAAAATATCAAAATTATTCTATTATGTAAGAAATTTTATTTCTTGGATATGAATCTAATAAAACATAAACTCTTCTGTTTCTGCAAATATGTTAACGAAAGAAAAGGATATATAAAATAACTATTGAGGCAAATTGGCCAAATACGAGTAAAAGATAAAATTAAAATGTACTTAGCCTAAACAATTAACATTATACCCTTTTTATCTTTTATTAGTATCAACATCAAAATAAAAAAAAACTAAATGCCAAATAATTTGACTCATTGGCAATGTGAATAATATTAATTGCTGTACAAAAATAACAATTTTTGCTTATTGAAAGTTTTTTACAAGAAAACACAGTCTTAAAAAATATATTAAAATGACACCTGAATTTTTGAACTGCCTGAAAATAAAAGCGTCAAAAAATAAATTAAGTTATATTAACAAGCACTCGGCAGCCAAAATAAATAAAATTAATAGACCGTTGTCTCGCTGTATGAAAAATGTCCATCATCTACCACAGATGGCAAATTTAAGAGTCAAAAAACATCGACTCCAAAAACAAGTTGCCCGATTTGCCATCGACTGGGTGGCCCTGTTTTCTTAGTACCTTAGGTACAAAAGTGCGATTTTTGGGCGCCCCACATAGCGATCTACCACACTCTCATATTTTGACAACAGCTAAATATAGTGAAAATATATGTCAATCCCAATTTGCTCCTAGATGGATGGCCCTATTTGATAATTACACCCAATAAAAGATGGCTTTTTTTTAGAAAAATGTCAAGTCATCTACCACAGAGGCAAAATCGAGGGTCGACAATTGTCGACCCAAAGAACAAGTTCCCCGATTTGCCTTTGTCAGGGAGGCCCCATTTGGTAATTACACCCAATTAAAATTATACAGACTTGCTAATTAAAGATTAATAAGAATTTACCAAAAATTATAAATTATTGAATATTCGTAACCAATTTAATAATTTTATTATTGCTTTTTTTTTTTTTTTGGATTTTACCAGTCTAGTTTTGTTTGCGGATATTTAAATCTTCTCTCTTTTTTCTCCCTTACTTTTTTGGAACTTTGCTAGTAACAATTATGGATTAAAAACAAAAGAAAGTTAAAAAGCAAATATTTAAAGTTTTAAGTCATAACCATTTCTATGTTTTTACTTTTCGTTTTTTTTTTTTGTTATTTTCCCTTTTTTAATATTTGCATATTATTGTCTCTTATTTGGGCACTTTACTTTATAGTTTTATAAGGATTCCCACGGTATTTATCGGACAACTGACACAAGACAATTATACATCTACTTCACCCAGCCTATGGGGGTCTTAATTTGTCATTTGCCAATTTGCAGTAGATGATGATTTTTTTATACAGCAGGTCAACGGTCTATAAGTCGTTTGATTGTTTAAACTGCTAGGGATTGTATAATAAATAGATACTTACTGTACCAAAAGTTAACCTTACTTGAGATTATTGAGCCTCTAGCTCTGGTTATGAATGCAATTCCTGGTAAGTGATAACTTGTTTTCGTAGTTTATAAACGATATGCGTTATTTAAGAATAATTTTCTTATTTAAAACATGTTTTCAACATGTTTGATAATAAAACCTTAGCAATGAATTACAATGGGTTTAATTGTGGGGCAATTGCGATTACATCGACTACATCTGTAACTTTAGGTCTCTCTTTAAGTACACTACATTTTAAGATAAGTACAGAAACCTATACAAGGTGTCCCAAAAATAATGGGACACAGAGCAACAACAGATTCCTTAGGTCAAAATATTGCAATATACGTAAACTTGCCTTATCCCAACGTTGATTATAACCAAGATACAGGGTGTAAAACTTTTAATTTTGTTTTCGTTTTTTGCAATAATTTCCTAACTAAATAACAAAGCGATACAAAATTATGAATTTGAGGGTTCCTTAAGGCGATAAATTCAAATTCGTCTATGTTTTTCATGTTGCTAGTAGAGGGCGCCAGCTACAGCCTACCGCACTTGTTTTAGAATGCATAACTTTTTTAAAGATTAGTATTTTGACCTGTTCATTAAAAAATAGGTTGATATAATTCCCTCTGCATTAAAAATGCATGCCACATTTAAGTGTCTAGAAACAACTGTTTTCGAGATGAACGCACTTTAAAGGACCCCGCAATTTTCGTATAAAAAATGGGTTTTCACCAATGGATTTCAAACTTTGCAAAGTAATAGTTTTCAACACGCTGATCAAAAGTCTCCACGGGCGCAAAAACCGAAAACCCCTCTAACCCCTCCAAAATCACCTCCAACGGTCCCCAAATCACCAGTGATCTTTAGGGCGAATTTTGGGGGGTTGGAGGAGTTTTCGGATTTTGTGCCTGTGGAGACTTTTGATCAGCGTGCCCATTTTTCATTAAAAAATTGGGGGTCCTTTAAAGCGCGTTTATCCCAAAAATAGTTACTCCTACAGACTTAAATAAGGTATACATTTCTGATGCAGGGGGAATTATAGTAATTTATTTTTAAATGAACAGGTCAAAATACTTAGCTTAAAAAATTATGCTATCTAAAAGAAATGCGGTAGGCCGAAGCTGACGCCCTCTACTAGCAACATCAAAAACATGGAAGAATTTTAATTTCTCGCCTTAAAGAACCCCCAAATCTCCAATTTTGTATCACTATGTCATTTAATTAGGAAATTATTACAAAAACAACGAAAACAAAATTAAAAGTTTGACACCCCGTATCTTGGTTATTATTAACTTTGGGATTAGGCAAGTTTACGTAAATTGCATTATTTCGACGTAAGGAACCTGCTGTTGCTCTATGTCCCCACTTTTGGGTCACCCTGTATAAAGAATAGCCCAAAAGAATAATTTAGAAATGACTTTTACTGTAATAGTCAAAAAATGTTGAAGAATTGGTTAGTAATGGCTAGGTATTTCCTATCCAGAGCGGAATATATACCCCTTCCATCGACCAATGAGCATGTTGGAGAGGAATAGAAAGGTTTTACCGCTACTTTTCTTTCTCTCTCGCACACTTATTCGCTTGGCCAAACATCAAGGTATATGCTCCAAAGAAATACAATTGTTTAAATCATGTTTTATGAAAAGGTTCGGTTCAGGTTAATTCTAGTTATTTAAAAATTGATTTCTTATCAGAACTTCAAAATAATTGCGCTTTGCGTGCTGATTGGTCTGCGGGTCATATAGTCCTCTTCGCCGATCAAACGAAACAAGCGTACGAGAGGCAACTCTTATACTCTCTCTCTCTCTCCCTCTCCAGCATTTATAATCCATAATATTTCTATAAATGCAAACGCACTTGGATCATCAAACAACATTTTTTTAATTGTATATAAAGTTAAAGAATGTATTTGAACATTGTTTTAACACTAAATATAAAATAAATCAGTGATATACTAAAACTTGTATAGAATCGACAATTCTACCATTAAACACAAATTTAGTTACCCAAAATATTTAAAAAAATCAGAAACAAGCCGTTAAAATAATCAAGTCCGGGACTGGCCAATGACCGCCGACGAGAAATGTGTAAATACAATTCGTCTGCTAGTCCATTCTGCGCATATTCGTCTACCTACAAATTTAAAATTATGATTACCACCAGAGCGCACGGACGCACTTTTTCGCCCATATAATTTAACTTTTGAATTGCGTAACTGATAGTCTTTGCGAGCCCATATGAAGGTCAGTGCGCTATACCTATTGAAAATTAAAAATTGATTCTTAAAGCCGCGTTTACACGATGCCAGTTGAGGTGACAATTGTCGGGGTCAGTTGTTTTGGGCCAGTTGCGTCAATGTCTGAGACCAGTCCAATTGAATGAGAACTTGTTCACAAGGCAAAACTACTGCCACGGCAGTTGGTGACGAAAAATGGCGGAGTTGTCATCGTCTGTTGTGTCTCGTGATGAATTGAGACTAATGATCTTTGTAGGAAATTTATCGCTAAGGCTTGCGAAGAAGAGTTAAATAAGAAAAGGGAGTGGTTAAGGAAATGGCTATTGAAAAGGGACAGTCTCGGAGCTTCATCACAATTGATAAAAGAGTTGCGAATGGAGGATCCATTGAAATATAAAGCTTGTTTAAGGATGAGTCCAAACAGTTTTGACGAACTATTGCAGCTTGTTGAAAGTAAACTATATAAACAAGACACAATAATGAGGAAAGCACTGCCTCCTAAGTTAAAATTAGAATAGACACTATCGTATCTTGCTACAGAAAATAGTTACAGAAGTCTACAGCATTTCTTCCGAGTGTCAAAACCTGCAATATCTGACTTCGACTGGCAAAGGTAAACAGTCAATTGTCCTTTCTCTACTCCTGGGGCATGCAACCAAAACAGATGTACTGGCTATACGTGACAGTCATAAAACCAATGACCACGTATGGCTCTGTGGCAAGGGGCAGCAGCGGCTGACCCAAGCAAAGCTATCTAGCCTACAAAGACAAGCCTGCCTAATAACCATGGGCGCGCTGCGCTCGACACCAACGGCGGCCATGGAAGCCCTCCTAGGACTGCCTCCTCTGCATATCTACTTGGAGAGAGAGGCAAGGTGGGCAACATACAGACTCTATCAAGCGGTCAGTAACAAACCGCAGGCGTGTCATATGGAGAGCACCAGTCTCCTCAGGAATGTCCTGACCTGTGACAGACTGGGAATGCCCTCAGATATAATGCCTACAGAAACCGATTACAACCGGCCCTACAGTGTAGTCTACCCACAAAGGGAGGACTGGAGTCGGAAAACGACCGAGCTGCTCCGGGCTGACATCTGTTGGTACACCGATGGCTCCAAAACCAAGGACGGTGTTGGAGCTGGAATATATGGACAGAGGCCGAGGGCAGAGTTTTCCTTTAGCCTGGGCACTCTCGCAACCGTATTTCAAGCAAAGGTATTTGCTATTGAGATGTGTGCTAGATCGCTGGTTGATCGGCACTGCACACGTAAGACAATTAAAATATTCTCCGATAGTCAAGCAGCTCTTAAGGCTCTTGAATCCAGCCGGTGCAATTCGAAAACCGTCTGGAATTGCAAGGATGCGCTGACCAAACTGGTTCAAAAAAATAAGGTTTCACTACTGTGGATACCTGGACAGACCGGCCTAGAGGGTAATGAATCCGCAGACCTCCTTGCCAAAAGGGGGGCGGAGACAAAATTCACAAGGCCGGAACCGGTCATCGGTATATCTTATGGAACGTCCAAGCAGTTCATATCAGCTTGGACACAAAGAGAAAATCTTCGGTACTGGCATGGACTTCCAGGTCTCAGACACTCGAAGGCCTCCATAAGCCCACCGAACCAACAAGGTACTGTCAAACTACTGGAGCAATAAAGGGTGCACCTTAAATCTCTAGTGGGACTGTACACGAGACACTGCAGATTAAAATACCACATGCACAAGATCCGCCTAGCGGAAGACGCCGAATGCCGCATGTGCATAAAGGGGGATGAATCGGCAGAACACATACTGTGTTAGTGCCCAGCAATGGCACGACTAAGATTCGCAATCCTCGGCAATGACACCTTGTTGCAGGGGGAGGTGAAAGATCTCTCTCCCAACAGGATCATCAGATTTATTAGGAGTCTGGACCTGGTGGGAGAAATATAAAAAGGTGTTAGCCACAATAGACCGATCGGTCGCGGTGGAAGGGTGTTATACCCACCCACTTTAAACCTACCCCTACCTACTACTGGAGACAGTCGAATTTCAGGACAACTGCAGGGCAGTTGGCACGCCAATTGGCCAGAGTTGTTTACACGTAGCCAATAACTTTATACAAAGTAAGCTGTCCTCTGTGAATTGTCTCCTTAACTGGCATCGTGTAAACGCGGCTTAAGCTGACCTCTGTCAATTGTCTCCTCAACTGGCATCGTGTAAACGCGGCTTAAGATAAGTGACCATTGGTAGGCATCGCACGGATAAGAATTATAAATTTACTACATAATTTCAATTGTGCCTGAGTTCACCGATCGTCATCTGAAATTGAAGCATCTGAAAGTGTTAATTTAAAACAGCAACATGGACGCCGTGCCGTTTAGGATACATTTTTCTAATGTAAAGATTTCTTATGGAACGTAAAGTTATAAAAAATTACAAAAAAAAGAACCAAGTAAAATTATAATAAAATTAAAGTCGCTTTTTTTTAATTAATGATATGAAATTTGGTAAGGTAAAAATGATTTTAATATGTGTTTTTTCTAGTTTAAAAAATGGCTATAATTTTAACCGAATTAACGGCTAATTTACCACGCTTTTATTAGCTTCACTTGTATATACCTATGTAACGAAATCTTTCAACTTAATTTTCACCAATTGTCTAATAAAGTCAAAAATTTGTATAGGGGTCAAAAGCCGATGACAATACAATTACTTTATAACCTCATGTCCTGACTAGGATCATCAGAATAAAAAAGAATAACACTTTCTGTTTTGGGACTAAAAAATAAGAAAATAAATAATAGTTTCAAAAAAGTAAAAAACACGCTTTTATAGCAAACCGAACTGAAAAGCAGAAAATAATTCAATCATAGTAAAAAAGCGAGAGGTGCGATTTACTATATTTTCATAACTCTAATTTTGTAAATGCCTACCAATAAAATAATTGTTAACATTTAATATTAGGCACCCCACGCTTTTTTACTATAATTGAATTATTTTCTGCTTTTTAGTTCGGTTTGCTATAAAAGCGTGTTTTTTTAGTTTTTAAACTACAATTTACTATTACCTATATCTCTAACCAACTAAGGTTTGTTACAAACATATTACTCTAATCGAAATATTTGTAGATACCATTTTTATGGTTTTGCAAAAATGGTCAAACATTATTGTATTTAAACATAAATGTTAGTTATGGTAATTTATGCGCTACTTATAAATAATATATAGGTAATAATAGCACAGATAACATATAATGGAAACATCTACGAATAGTACTTTATAGTACAAACACACTTGATGTATTGGTTTAAAGAAAAGGCAAAACAATAAATTAGGACTTTATTGTTGCACCTTGGTTGCCACCGTGTCCCAAGTAAATTGAATTTTATTTTCGTAATTAAATTATTAAAAGTTGTCTTTTTAATATTTATTTTTATATTTAGTGCACTAGTGCTACATTTCTATTTTATTTTGTTTTAAATATAAACTTGGTTGGTTAGTTTAATTAAGGCGGGGTGAGTCGCGTATATTTGCACTGCATGCTATTGCCTTATTGTTATTCTCTTTTTTTTATAATAATCCGCTTTTTATTTAGCTTTAGCAAATTTTTGCCAAGATGTACAGGTGGAAGAAGGTTTTTGTTCTGTATATTTCCAAACAGTATATGTCTTTCTATATCAATGCATAGAGAAACATTAAAAAAAGAAAAGTAAATATTAGTTAGAAATGGCAAAAAACATGACGCTTGTTAAAAAAACAATAAACAAAAAAAGGTCAAAAAACTGTAGTTTTTTTCACGAGTTTTTGGAACTTTAGATTTAACTTGGGACCTTCTAAACACTTGAATTTGTTTTACATAGACTACGTTTATATCCATAAGATCGATCAGGTGTGGGTTGTATTTAATCAAAAATTTTATTTACATACAAAATTTAACCACAGTTGTTTGTGCCACCAAAAAATAATAATAATTCGGTTTTGATCCGAAATTTTTTTTTTACATAAATCATATTGTTACAGACTTTGTTAGGAAGTTTTAAAATATTAAGTTTACACTTAGGTCGATAATTTCCACGGTCATTGTGAAGTGTCCTAAGAGCGCTGTAGTCATTTACTTTTCTTGCATCTAATTTTTATGATTAATACATGATAGTAGAATGGATTAAAACAGGGTTGCATGCAAAAGATAGTAGCAAATACCATTAAATAAATAAACCTGGTATCCCTAGCAGGTGACTTACCCCCATAACTTTTTTATTTTTATATTTAAGATACGAAAATAATATAAAAATAAATTTGCACTACCTTGAAGTGTTTCGTTGTTTTCTAGATATACATTGGGACGAAGTCATTTACCAGAAATTTCGAGCTTTTAAACACCTTTTGAAAAAAAAATCGGATGATTTGGGCGCCCTCAGCAATTGTTTAAAGTAATACACAATTTTTTTCGGTTATACAGGAGTTGATAAGCTTCGCAAATTTTCAATAAAAAGTTTTACTAAAATTTTTTTGTCAGAAAGTACTCAGAGAATGCTTTTTCTGAGTGAACCGGTCAATTGATTGTCAAGATAACAGCTATCAAATTTAACGGGCGTATAGGACTAATTGTTTTCCATTTTTCTTTGGGTCCTGTCATAATGATATTTGTACTGATAACGAATCTACCTTTTTTTATTTTTCAAGTGACCATAACAGAGGGAATCGTGATAAGATGGTCACGCTCTTCTTTCCCCTCTACTTCAACAGCGTGTAACTTAGTGAAATATATTTTTTTGTTGTTTTTTTTTGGTAAATTCTTAAAATATAAATAAATAAATAATAAAAAAATGGATAGACAAAAATGTAATTGTTTTTTTATCGACCGTCAAAAAACGCTTGCAATTCGGGCTTTTAGACTAGAATACCCCCTTAAAGTAATATGTATGCTAAATAGTTTTTAGACCTAATACTATCAAAGATTTTTATATGTGGAGTTCTATAATTATTTGTTGGAAAAAATTTAATTTTATTGTAGTCTTTTTAGAGACGCCTTGACTTTAAATGGGGATTTAAATTACCTTTTAATCAAAAAGTATGTTTTTTTATTTTATCATTTACACTTAATGATTAATATACGAAATCATTTGTTTTAAAAGTGTTAAATAGTTTGTTATATTAAATAAGAAAACTTAGGACTCACCGGTAACGGACAAGTAAAATTGTATTGTTGATGTGGATCTGAGCACATGTCTTAATAAAAAAAAACATGTTCGCGAAATATATTACTTTTAAAATACTAATAATTTTATTTTGTTTCGTAATCATGGTATTTATTTTTAGTCAGCGTTTACACCTCAGTGATATACCCAATACTACTTCCTCATCAAAACACTTTTTGGTATATTCCTATGCGGACCTAGATCGAGAATTGTGTAAAAAATCTGAAAGAGATTGGACTAAAAAATCTACTCTGGATAAGTCAAAAGCAAGTACATGTCCTGAACACGAATCCTTTGTCACAGTAGCTACTGGAGCAAGGACTGGTAAATATTTTTACAGAAAAATGTAATTCCTTTCTACTGCATTTTATACCTATAAACTTAAAGTAAAAGCTAAGTATATTTAAATTACTTATTTTACAAAATTATTAATTTATCCTGTGAGTGTAAAAGTGTGAAACAAAGGTTGGGGATTTTAAAAAAAACTGCCTGTTTTTTTAAAATCCGCAGAGAGGTGGGGAAAAGACATACTAATATGTATTTTATACCCAATTATCCGTCGAAAAAATTAGGATGAGCACTGCTTTTAGTTTTTTTGCCAATTTTTAAAAATTACCCCTATTAAGGAGTTGTTAAGTCGCCAAATCTGAAGAATTGCGAAAATAGCAGTGGTATTAAAAGTTATTCTCACTGCGATTTTTTTTCGAATGGAAAAATAAAATAGTACATCACCATTCCTAAGAAGGTTGTTAACCAAACCTCATGGACTATGTGGGGGTGCAATCATTCCCTAAAATTAATAATATTATATGCCACTTTTAAAATTGCAAAATATACAAAACAGATTTTTCAGGACATGTCTAATAAAAAACAAATGTAGATGATAATCAACCACCCATACAAAGCTGAAACAACCCTTATAAATAGGAAAAATTAAATGAAATAATAGATTGTTCAAAAAAAGTTTTAGCTTCGTATTTTTTTGATCCAAGTATATATAGCAGGTGTACTAACATTTTTCGAGTTCACTTTTAACCAAAACCACCCATGCAAGGAGGTATATTCATTCCCTAAAATGCAGTAAATCATATACAACTTAAAATAGAAAAAAAAAATTAGATGTTTTATATAGGATATCTTAAATATGATATAAACATAAAACCAACGTTCAGAGTAAGTTTTAATAATAATCTAACTCTAAAATTAAGGGTAAAAATGAATAAAATGTTAGCTTTTGTACAAAGCCTTTTGGCCTCATATTTTTTATTCCAAGTGTATAAAACAGGTCTTCTTAGATTTTTCGAGTTCATTTCTGATCAAAGCTAACCCTGGAAGGGTGTTAATTCATCCCCTAAAATGCATAAAATTATATACCCCTTTTAAAAATTATATATATGTATATATATATATATATATATATATATATATATATAGATGTTTTAGGATATCTCAAATATAATATGAAAATAAAGACATGTTGTTTTTGATTTCTATGATAAGGAGTATTCAGGGGTAGCTTTAAAGAGAAATGAACTCGAAAATCTAAAAAGATCCGTTTTATAACCTTAGAATAAAAAATACGAACCTAAACCTTTTTTTAAAACAACTTACATTTTATTTATTTTCTCTTATAAATAAGGGTGACTGCACCCTTAATTTCATAGGTTTGCTTTTGATTAAAATTCACTTTAAACGTTGGTTTTAAGTTCATATTATATTTATTTTGAGATATTCTAAAATAAGTAATTAATATATATATATATATATATATATATATATATATATATATATATATATATATATATATATATATATATATATATATATATATATATATATATATATATATATATATATATATATATATATATATATATATATATATATATTATATATTATATTATATATATATATATATATATATATATATATATATATATATATATATATATATATATATATATATATATATATATATATAGGGTAAAGACGGCTAAGAGTGCGCGGCTGCTAAGAGTACGCATAGGCAAAAACCACGACTTAAGAGTGAGATAGATATAATCTGTCGTGCTCCCAGATAGTTTATGTACCGGCGAGTCGACTGTTATTTGTGCATTATTTCCCTAATCATTGTTAACAAAATACAGGTAAATAATTATTTTCAATAGTTTACTTATAATCTTCTCACGATATATTTAGTGGGTTTTTACAGCAACGGTTATTTTGCGGAATAATTGTAATGTAGTTCCATTTAGACATTTTATAGGTTAGAACATTGCATGCATTCGTTCGCGGTCAGACCATCCAAAGTTGCCAAACAGTGTTGCCATATTTTAAAAATACAGTTCGGTTAAGAGTGCGCACGCCGTTGTCGGATAAGAGTACGCGCGTACTCTTAGACTCTGCGTACTCTTAGACGGTGCGTACTCTTACCAGATGTCTACTTTTATAAAGGTTAAAATATTTTTAGTTTGAAATTTCGTTATAATCGCATGTAAAATGGGAAAATATACCAGAAAAACAGACAGAAAACTTATATTTACCGAAGAAAATCTTAAAATTGCTTCGCAAAGGATTGGGAATGGGGAAAGCAAACGTCGAGTAGCTGAATCTATGGGTACGAGGGAATGTACGCTTCGTAAAAGATTGAAGGCGGTAAGTACACAGATACAAGTTTGGTTTTAAAAGAATTCTGGAGCAGAAAATGTTCTTTTATTTTAGGGATCTGTCCCGCAAAGCCTTGGTCGATTCCATCGAGTTTTCACGAATGAAATGGAAATTGAGCTGGCAAATCATTGTCGAGATTTAGATTCAAGGTTCTACGGGTTAGGTACAAAGAGTCTTCGATCTCTTGCCTTTCAGTTCGCACAGTTAAATGGTCTAGCACATCGATTCAATGAAAAAAAAAATGGCAGGAAAGGATTGGGTCTACTCATTTTGTAAAAGACAGAATCTTTCCTTAGGTGCTCCTGAAAAATGTAGTCTAGGTAGAGCCATGGGGTTCAATAGGACTCAGGTTGAGCAATTTTTAAAAACCTTAAAAGATAATGACTGAAAAACGAATTCCACCACATCGTATGTTCAATATGGACGAGTCGGGATTGTCGACTGTTCCCAATAAAATACCCAAAGTATTTGCACAGAAAGGGAAAAACTGGTCGGTAAGGTTGTATCAGGAGAAAGAGGCCAAACGATAACCATCGTTTGCTGCATGTCACCAACAGGAATTTTTGTTCACCCAGCAATGATTTTTCCTCGTAAACGTATGAAACCTGAGTTGTATTATGGAGCACCACATGGGACTCTTCCACTGATTTCTGACTCTGGATATATGAATTCCGAAATATTCATAGATTGGTTGAAACATTTTCAGGCATTTGTCAAATCATGTGAAGATAATCCCACACTTTTAATCCTCGACAATCACATATCACATCGTTCTTTATCCGCAATTCTTTATTGTAGAGAACATCACATAACGCTACTTTTATTGCCACCACATGCCAGCCACATGATGCAACCCCTGGATCGCAGTTTTTTTGGTCCCCTTAAAACAGCGTATTCTAACGAAGTAGACAAGTGGATGACAACTAACGCAGGATTAACAGTAAACCAAACGCATGTTGCTCAGCTACTCTAAAGTAGCTACCATTCCAGTGGCTAAAAATGGATTCAGAAAAACGGGAATTTTTCCGTACGATGATGGCATTTTCAGCGACGAGGATTTTAGACCATCGGAAGTTACCGACAAACCGCTAAATGTACCAAACGATGAACATAATTCCGAAAGCGATAATGAGCCTTTGATTTTAATCGCAGAAAAATTAAAGAAAATTAAAGATAACCAAGACTACCAAGAGCCATCTACCAGCAATATCGAAATCCATAAAACACCTCCGAGTACACCGATAAAAAATAATTCATCTACAAAATTTATATCACCTTCACAGATCCATCCACTTCCTAAAGCTCCAGTCAAAAATGAAACACGGAAAAGACGTGCACAAAAATCAGAAATTATGACAAGTTCTCCTTTTAAAAACGCCCTGCTTGATAAAGAACCGTCTACGTCCCAAGCGAAAGCATGTGTGAAAAAGAAAGTCTTGCAACTCTCCAAAAATATAAATTCTAATAAAACAGGAAAACAAAAAACGAAGAAAACCGAAGTATGTTGCCCCAGTTGCAGTATTGCTGAGAATGGAGATGACTGGATTTTGTGTTCTCAGTGTGACGTATGGTGGCATGAACACTGCTCCAGTTAGGACAATGAAGGGATTTTTACTTGTGATTTTTGTGCGGTCCAAATGTAATGCGTCTTCTTAACCGCAAACCAAGCGCGCTCTTACCCAACCCACTGGTTAAGAGCGCGCATTTGTAGTTTTTTTTTGACTTGTTATTTTTTCCTCATAACAAAGAATAATGTTTAGCTTTTGTTACAGAAAATGATAGTATATATGTTACCTTTATTGATTTCATGCTTGTAAAGTTTTTATGTTCAGTTAATTATTTTTAATAAATAATATTTTATTAACTGCGTACTCACCCGAACTTCCCTATATATATATATATATATATATATATATATATATATATATATATATATATATATATATATATATATATATATATATATATATATATATATATATATATATATATATATATATATATATATATATATATATATATATTATATATATATATATATATATATATATATATAAATACTCGGAAGCCGTAAGAGATACGAAGTCGGTTAAATGTGGCAAAGTTGTGTATTTGCGTAACTAACCATGTCCACTTTAGAAAGTTGCAAAATTCCGAGTACTTTCGGAGATATCCGGAAAAAAAAGAAATTTGCCGATTTCGTTTTTATTTTTTTCTGACGTTATTTAAAGAGATATGTAAAAACAAAAGATACTTTCCACTTTTTAAGCTCTATAAAACAGCGTTGAGGGATTTTCCGCACGACGTTTCGTTTTCGTTAAACCATCATCAACTTTATTTTTTTAAATACGGACCTGGGTTTTTTATTTAATTTTTTTGAACCCCTTATTATCCCAATTACAAAAATGTATAACACTTAATATTTATTAACAAATATGGAACGCCCCTATAAGAAATGATGTGCGTTCCTTGTCTTACTCATTGTCTCTTATGAAAAATATGTTTATTTAACAGAAAAAAATCAAGTGTTGTACATCATTGTAATTGGGATTACAACTGCTTCAAAAAAATGCAATAAACAATTGGGTGCTGTATTTAAAAAAAAATAAAGTTGATGATGGTTTAAGGAAAACGAAACGTCGTACGAAAAATCTTCCAACGCTGTTTTGTAGAGCTTAAAAAGTGGCCAAAAGAAAGTGTCTTTTGTTTTTCCATATCTCTTTAAATAACGTCAGAGATCTCCCTATTAGGAATTTTACAACTTTCTAAACGGCATGTTGTTAGGCACCTAAATGCGCAACTTTGCCATAATTTAACCGACTTCGTATCTCTTACGGTTTCCGAGATCCCCATGCATGCACTCGAATCTGTGGCACCCTGTATTATATTTTATTTAGAAAATTTTGTTTTATCTGCCTTTAAACCCAAGAATAGTAAATAATAAAACAATATACCTAAACAAGGCAAAGAAAAGAAACCACTTCTAAACATATATATATATATATATATATATATATATATATATATATATATATATATATATATATATATATATATATATATATATATATATATATATATATATAATTTTATATATATATATATATATATATATATATATATATATATATATATATATATATATATATATATATATATATATATATATATATATATATATATATATATATATATATATATATATATATATATATATATATATATATATATATATATATATATATATATATATATATATATATATATATATATATATATATATATATATAAATATTAACAAGAGTAGAGTTTCTTTGGGCATATAGGCTCCTTATTGAACTGAAAAAAAAAGATTAAAAGTCCTGTTAGATATGAATACTAAGCTTGGTTGGTTTAAAACTACGAGGCCTCCAAGTGAATGGATAACCCCGGGTCCAGCCAATCCGATTACACGTGTTTCACCCTTGTTGGGGATGGTCACACCGAATGTAGGCTGAAGACACCGTTGACATGCAGAGCAGCCAGCTTAAGAACAATTGAAATTCAATACAACTGAACATAAGAAGTAACTAGCGCCATCTCGTCAAGTAATTTTAAACAAACCAATTTTAGTATCGA
>JAHBCN010013049.1:0-25555 GCA_019359885.1 Listronotus oregonensis
TTTAGTACACCGGGATATTGGGTAATAATAATTTTTAATCAATTAGATCAGCTTTCATGATCGAGAGCAAAATTTTTTTTTTGTTATAATTTAAAAAGAAATTGTACAATACAGACCGGAAGCAAATGAAAAAAAATATTACCCTAAAGAAGTTGTCAAGGTGTATATTCGAATTGCCAACATTCGTGTTTGGCGCGGTATGCTCCCATGCGGTGCAAATGAAGATTTGTAACCAGCAAGGTTATAAACAGGCTATAAATACACCGGGAGCGAGATAAGAAAAAGCCAAAGCGAAATATGACAGAGATGTAAATATTAATAAAATTTGCATAAAATGAGTTCTGCAGATGTAGATGGAGATACGACTGAATAGAGTCGTATCGCAAGGTAACGTAGCTGGCGTAAAGTAAAAAAAAGTTTTAATTTTCGTTAAAAAATTAACTCCCTAATACTGGAACATTTAAATAACTAACGGGTATGAATTAAAACAAAAAAAATTTTAGGTTTCTATTTAAATTTTTATTTTTATAAAAAGTGTTGTACATTTGCAAAAGTCTTATTGGGGAATTAAAAGGGAGTTTTTCCGGTTATTAAAAAAGCCACTCAATAATTTAGAATATCTATTTGATTTTAAGGGATTATCCATAATGAGCAAGGATGCTCACTTAATAATAAAAATAAATGGTGGAGTTGTTACAGTAATTGCAAGAAATGGTGCTTACTTGCAGCTACTAATTGCAAGAAGTGATGCTACTTGCTGGCAGTTTTGCAAGAAGTGGTGCCCAGTTGTTGCCAGTATTTGCAGCAAGTCATACTCACTTGCAGGCCGTAATTATAAGAAGTGGTGCCGATTGTTGCCAGTAATTGCAACACGTGATGCTCAATTGCAGGCAGTAATTGCAGGAAGTGGTGCCCAGTTGTTGCCAGTAATTGCAAGAAATGGTGCTCACTTGAAGCTAATAATTGCAAGGAGTGATACCCACTTGCTGGCAGTTTTTTGCAAGAAGTGGTGCCCAATTGTTGCAGTAATTTCAATAAGTGATGCTCACTTACGGGTAGCAATTGCAAGAGGTGGTGCTAACTTGCAGGAGGTAATTGCAAGTAGTGCCCACTTGCAGGTAGTAATTGCAATAAGTGGTGCGCAGTTATTTCCAGTAATTGCAAGAAGTGGTTTCCACTTGCTGACAGTAATTGCAAGAAGTGGTGCCCAGTTGTTGCCAGTAATTTTAAGAAGTGGTGCTTACTTGCATGTAGTAATTGCTGTCAGTAATTGTTAAAAGTGATGCTTACTTGCCAGCAGTAATTACAAAAGTGGTGCCATTGTTGTAAGATATATAATATTTAAATTTAGCCGCAGAAGCCTATGTCGACGAGGCATTGTGAATATGTGCGGTTAGCGGCTGGTGACGTTAAATTAATTTTTCCTAACTTTTACCAAATATTGTTAAATAAATTATTTTGGGAAAGGGTTTTTTTATTTGGGAAATAAAGGGTTTTTGAATATCTTCCTATTTGGCTTATATATAGGCTTGTGCCTTTATTACAGGTTTAACGTTGTTACTTCAAGTTTTGTCTATAACTAGCAAACTGACTCTTTGCTTTACCAAAAGTCCCCTTTCACTCGTGTAGAAGCTTCAATTTTAAGACGCCACTGCTCTGACTAAATATTAAGCACATTAGAAATTTATAAAACAAAGAAATGAATTTTTTATCATTTTCCTTGCTTTTAATGGCGTTGTTTGTTAAAAATATAGTACGTTTGTGATAGATGTCTAAATTTCATGTATACATACAGAAAAGGTAAATTTATGAGTTAAGGAATAACGAAAACGCGGTGTAAGTGTAAGTTTAATGAATAAATATCGCGTTTGCTACGTGTTCCCGTGCTCGTGTGCATGCTTTTTATATTGAGCGATCTTGGCTCTATTTTCCATATTTGCTTAGCCCACCATATGACATTTTTATTACTAATATATTAATTTTATGTAGCTAAGAAAACAAGTAACAATGAGTTACATTTTAAGTGTAATAAAAATTATTGGCGTTGGATTATGTAATTATGTATAATTTCTTACTAACTAGATATGCCATAGTGCTGTAGAATTCTATAAATCGACATTATTCTACCCCACTTGCACTCCATGGGTTGCTTAAAAGCAAGATCTCCAAACGTGTCAAATTTTACGGAATGTTGGGAATGTGTACATAGCTCTAAGTAAATTTGTTTGGTTAGTTTGGTGTTTGTTTAAAATTGTTTCTAATTATTTGTGGAAATTGTTTTTAATAATTTGTGGAAACCGTTTATTTATTATTAATAAAAAAAATATTTATTTTTATATTAAAATAAGTTAAACGATTGAGGTATTGAACTATTAAGATATAAAGCAAATGAGCATCACTTTTTAAAATTAATACCTGCAAGTAAGCACCACTTTTTACAATTACTGGCAATGACTGGGCGCCACTTCTTGCATTAACTTTTTGCAAGTGGGCACTACTTCTTAAAATTACTACCCGCAGGTCAGCACCATTCTTGCAATTGCTACCTGCAAGTAAGCATCACTTTTTATAATTACTGGCCCCATTGGGCACAACTTCCTGCAATTACCACCAGCAAGTGGGCACAACTTTTTAAAATTACTGACAACAACTGGGCACCACATCTTGCATTAGCTACTTGACAGTGGGCACTACTTCTTGCAATCACTGCCAGCAAGTGGGCACCACTTCTTGCAATTAAGCCAGCAAGTGCTTACCACTTCTTGCAATTACTAGCTGTAAGTTAGCACCAGTTCTTGCAATTACCGACAACAACTGGGCATCGCTTCGTACAATTACTGCTTGCAAGTGAGCACCACTTCTGGCAATTACTGGCAACAACTGGGCACCACTTCTTGCAATTACTGCCTGCAAGTGAGCCTACATGTTGCAATAGCTGGCAAAAACTGGGCACCACTCCTTGCAATAACTGACAACAACTGAGCATCACTTCTTACAATTACCGGCAACAACTGGGTATCAGTTCTTGCAATTACGGGCACCTGGCATCATTTCTTGCAATTACTGTCTGCAAGTGAGCACCACTTGTTGGAATTACTGGCAAGATATGGGCACTACTTCTTGCAATAACTATTTACTAGTGAGCCCTACTTCTTGCAATTGCTATTTGCAAGTAAGCACCAGTTCCAATTACTGGGAACAACTCGCTCCACGTCTTGCCATTACTGACGCCAGCAGGTAGGCACCAATTCTTGCAATTACTAGCTGCATGTACTATTTTTTGCAATAATTTCCAGAAGGTGACCACAATTTTTGGCAGTATAAATTTATTACCAAATGTTAGGTTTTGGTCGCCGCTTTTTGTAAATACTTAAAGAGACAACCAAATATAATTAACCATTAACTCATGCAAAAACAAATATGGTAGATATGAGATAATAACTTAAATATATTATAATACAAATTTAATTAAAAATGTATATTTTTTTACCTTTACCTTTGTCCCAAACATTTAAGCTCTAATAATTATACATCATCTCGTTTCAATAAAACACCTTTATGACAGCTTGTTATAACCTAATATCGGTAATATAGTTAATACGTCCCAAATTGGTCATATCTCTGACAGGAAGGCCGTGAAGTTAATTACCTTAATCAATTATAGACGAAAAAAGACCCGGTTTCGGTTTTATCTAAATAAGTTTGTCGACAGACTCGAATCAACTGAGGTCTGACCTGCTATACCTTGATACGGGCCGGAATCTAAATCATTAGCTACAACAACGTTAGTGTCGTTATTAATAAAATAAATTTATTTTAAATATTATTTATTTTTAATTTATTTTGGTTCAATTTTCTTCTTGTCCGATCAATATTTATCTTAATCATTTATTTTTGATTTTGGTTCTTTTATATTTTAAGACAGTTTACAAAGAGTCAAAGCCTAAGAACCAACAGACCCTGAGTATCTTAAGTGATGTGTGAAGCATCGGACTTAAGGAAAGGGAAACAACAGCTTTAACAGATTAAAAACTATAACCTGGCTTCTCCAGAACTGTAAAGGTTCCTTTGCTATTTCATTTTCTTTGAAAAAGAGGCATGCTTCCTGTAGCTCGTAAGTAAACAGAAAACAGCTTTCTTTTAATGACTGTCAACTTCAGATGAAGTTTCTTATCCATATCCCCCTACTGACATCCTTACAGGATGATATCTGTCAAATTTACGATCGTTTAAGATGTCAATATCAAAAAATTGTATAGGACCTTTCTGTTCGCAATGAAATTTTATTTTATTAAATGTGACTTTTAAATATACAGGGTGTGCCATAAATTTTTTTTAATTTCGCAAAGTCCCTTAATAGTCCAGTAAATGAAGGGACAAAGCTGTAAATAAATCTGTACAGCTTTCTCTAGTGGCGCAATTCTTAGGTCTTCGAGTATGCTTTCAAGCGAAAAAAGGTTTATCAACATTAACAGGTGGAAAAGGGCTAAAAATGGCTTTTCGAGGCCCGAAAAATGGGTTTACTACTACTACTACTAATATCTACCAAAATATGCGAATTAGAGAATTTTTGTTTTTACAAAAAATGAAGATCGCCTTGTAATCTACAAAAATTGTTTTAATAGTCTTTTCGAAAAATTAAGAGTTTTCGAGATAACGGGACCCAAAAGTCCCCTCATTTTAGCTGCCGCTCTACCGCTAGAATGCCGCTATCTTCATGGATTCACTTATAAGCGGGCGGACGAATTGTTCCATTACTCGGGCAATAATGTACATTTTTTATTCATTAAAAGTGTATCGAAACGAAAAAACCCGTACCTATCAATGCATATAAGTTTGGGTCCATACTGATTTATCTAGAATACTAAAAAAAAAATTTTTCAATATTTCTCGAGTATCTCATTAATTTATTGATATTTTTTGAAAAAATGGTTTGTTACTACCATTTTTTTTATATATTGAGACCTTAGCAAGTGTTCAATGATCCCATCTGCATTTTTTATAAGAACTACTACTACCACATCTATTTTCGACAGCGTTTTTGCGAAAAATATTAGCGTTGCGAAAAAAATGGTGGGGACCATTTTTGTAGATTTTAAGATGAACTTCATGTTTTGTTAAAACAAAAATTCTGTTATTTTCATATTTTGGCAGATATTCGCGGGAAACTCATTTTTGGGGCATTGGGGGGTCATTTTCAGCGGGTTTCCACGTCAGAATTGTGATAAACTTTTTCTCGGTCGAAAGCATCTGCGAAGACCTAAGAATTACCCCACAAATGAAAACTGTACAGATTTATTTACAGCTTTGGTACTTTCAGGTCTTCAGTTACTGGGGATATAAGTCAAATTTTTAGTATTACAGTATGTATTGAAAAAACAATATTATTGTAAATAAAATATGGTTTTGTTTCTTAGGTAGAACTTAGTTATTTAATATCTCGCAAATGACACGTAAAACAATTTAAAATTAAACAGTTACGTATAACTTAATATGCGCATAAAAAATACTTTTAAAAATACTTGTATACTAATTTTTAATTCATTTTAAGTTAGATATTGACACTGTATATTTACCTATCAGATATGGGTATTTTTCCTATACCCATTTAAATGCATAGCGTTATTTCTGATTTACATATTCCGGCTTTTTCATCCACATAGTAGGTTTATGAAAAAATCGACTATCGACACATCGCTAACCCTCGTTAGAGCATCTGACTAATGGCGGAAGCATTAGGCGCTATCAGTGACACTAAATAAGAAGATCAGCACAGTCTAATGGCTACTTTAACGCTATATGCCTTCCCTCTCTCGTCATTGGCCATTGTATCGTCGTTTAAGCTAATGGTTAGTTTACACTAATTAAATTTAAGGGAATTAACGACATTTATTTGACGCCATATGTTAAGGTCGGTTTGCATCGGACAATGCTGCATTGGCGGCTTTAACATTGAAATTCAATTTTTATTTTTTGTTTTAGTTAAACTATTAGAATTTAATTATTATTTTGTAATTTGTCATAATAATATTGCTTTATTGTTATATGGAATTTTACATCTTTTCAACAAAGCAAAATAAAATAAAACTATGATATTTACAAAGAATAATAAATTTTATAATATGATGAGGGAAAGAAACAATATAATGGTTCTATGCAATAAATATTTTCTAAATTATCTTCAAACTTTTCAGACAATACATAATAAGCCTATCCTAACAATACGTTTTTGACGAAAATTTATATTTATGAAAACTACCTATAGTCGAGAAGTGTGTTTCCTGCGAAAAATAGTTGGAAGGCTTCGAAAAATAGGAGCGATTGCCCATTCAACGCAGAATGCAAATCTGTTAAAGGCGTTTTGAGGATTTTTTCTGCCAATAAAAACTGAAATTGTTATTAACAAAAACCGAAAAAAAAAAAAGAGATAACAGATATGAAAAAAATCTTGAAGAGGAGGAAATTTTCGATAAAGTTCCAACTTCTGGAGTTGAGGTTGAAGACATTATCTGGTATACGGATGGTTCCAAAACCGGGCAGGGAACTAGAGCGGGCATGTACAGTGAAATGAGAGATTCACAATTCTCCATTCCACTAGGAACACACAGTACTGTATTTAAAAGAAATATAGCTTTACTGACTGTAAAGAGAAAAAACAAGAACAAAAAAAAGGGCCAAAAAAAAAAGAAAAAAGACACCCCAAATCCCCAATGGGAATGCCAAAAAAAGTGGATCCTGGGGAAGCAACAGGGTAACTCTCCTTGGACCGGCCTTCAAAAAGAAGGCAACGGGTGGCTGCGGCTGGACACCAACCACGGCCAGAACCCCCTTGGAGGCCAAAACCAAGACGAGGGAAACAAGGGGGACAAACAAAACGGAAACTGGAACCCCTAAATAAAAAAAATTTAAAAAATCCAAAAAAAAAGGAAAAATATCAACAAAAAAAAACTTTCTAAAGGGGAACAGGGTCTAAAAAAATAAAATGTCTATACAATACCCAATTCAAATTAAAAAAACACCCAAATATTTAATTAATTAAAAACCCAAAAACGGCATTATTTAACCGAAAAAAAAAATTTAAAAAGTTGGGGGAAAAACTTTAAAACAAAAAAGGGGGTTATATAAAAAATGGGGTTGGAAAAAAAACCCAAACCGGCCCCCTAAAGGGTCCCAGGAAGAAGAAGAAGAAGACGAAGAAAAACTCCTGGATTTCTATCTCCATTATTTATAATTTTAATTTAACGCTAGTAATGGGCCTCCACGTAACATTTTTGGTTGCGCGCTCGCTGAGTACATCACACTAATAATTTTTTAAGGGTATTAAATATTGATAAAATTTTTTTAAAAATTATGGTGTATTCGGAACACATCAAAGAATTTATTTTCGTTAAAAATTTAACTTAATGTTAGTTTTTCCAAGTTAAGTGGTCAATTAACCAAATTGTTTTAAACTTTCGTTCTCATTGTAACTGCTTATATAATTGTCGTATAAATTTTTCGCTTGGAAACTTTGAAAATATTTTTCTGATTTTTTATTTTTTGTCAAATAAATGAAGATGTTTTTAACTAATTAGAAATACTCAATCATTTCTAGTTTAAAAATAAGCCTTTAAAATATTTGTACTGATTTCTGAAACACCTTGTATAAAACAAATATCTTTATACTAGCAAAAATAAAAATAACTTTTATAGAGTTACCAGATAATTTTACTTAAAATAAGAAAGTTTAAAATTAAACCAAGATATTCGCCAAGATAATAAAAATCGTCTGTATCTTCAAAATGTCCCCGCATAGCGTGATTTCAAAACATTATGGTAATTTTAAATCCATCTTTTCAGTCTTTAAGAAACGATACAAGTATATACTATCCTTCTGGTAGCCAAGATTGTTATCTCGTATAATTGTTAACGTTTTACGTTTAAGATCTTTCAAAAAGATAAAATTAAAGCAAAACATTATTAAAAAGTTCTTTTATGTGTTCCGGCAACAAACGGTGAGTATAGTTTTTAATTAAAAAAATTAAAATACTTTATAACTCCTGAAAAGTTATATCGAAAAAATATGGTTTAAGTTAATATTTTTATATTTTAAAGGATTTCTTAATTAATTTTTTTTGCTGCGTTTTTCATATCTGCCAATTTATCGGTTTTTAAAAATTGGTGCAATTTTTATTTTATGTAACAAAATACAATCGCTGTTTTTCTTTTAGCTGCCCGGCTATTTTGATGAATATTATAGTTATATTTGAGGTACTAACCTTAAAATATGTCGACAGTATACAATTAACTTAAGGGGTCATTTCCTGTTTAACCTTCGATCAGTGAAGTGCTCGCGATAAAAAAACTACATAGTTTTTCCGGGAAGGCGGCTGAAGGTGTTGTATCAACAGCTTTTACCATCGGGGATCAAGGAGAAACTCAAGCCAAACGATGGAGTCCTTCTTCTGGGGCTAAGCGCTGTTCCTTTCTGAGGGCCCCACGCACGAGGTATTTTCCTAATGGCGGAAGATGGTTGCGCGCTTAGCAGGGAGGGGCAGTACTGACAGAAAACGGTTATGCGTGATACCAGAAGCAGTCCTTGGTCGGACCGCCATTGTTTGTGCCCTGTATCGATAATTTTTTTTGCTAAAAATTTAAGTTTTGGAAAATTTCGAAGTTTCTGGGGGTTACAGAGCCCGACGATCCAGAAGTTTCACCTACAAAGCTCAGGAAAGCTCACGTTGACAACAACGTGTGTCTGGAACGGGAAGAGCTGGCAATTGCCTTGGAGCAACGCCATAAACAGAGCAGTATCCAGTAACTTAAGGGGTCAGTCTACTCGGTCATTTTATTTTTTTTTTTTTTTTCCATTTTTCAAAAGTTTGTGCATTTAACAACATTCTCTGAAAATTCTAGAATGATCCGAGCATTCTAAATACTTTTCTGCCTCTTACGTTTTAAAATCCAAGCGCGCGACACACGAGACAAAGCGGGCATAGCTGTAGCAAATCGCCAATTATTCGATGCTTCTAAAGAAGGCAGAATGAATCTTAAGCTTAAGAGAACATAAATTAGATAAAAGTCAAATTCTAGAAGAAGCAGAAGGAATTTTGTATGGTGCAGGCATTGACGATTAGAAAATGGTAATATTTTATTTCAGGTTTTCAATAAAAAAATATTTTAAATGCGTTTATCTTTCGATCTGGACTTTAAGTTATACCATTCTTAAAAACAACTGAACCGATTCTTATAAAATTTCACTGTTACGGAATCTCCAACCTCATTAAAAAAAAATGGTCCAACGATACCACCATGCCATATACCATACCATGGGTTAGGGGGTGCAAATGCTCCTCGTCAATCTGTTGTGGATTATTTTCACACCAAAAACGGCAATTTTGCTTATTTTCGTACCCACTTAACCAAAAATAAGCTTCATCTGAAAAGATAATTTTTTCGGCAAAATTGTGATACCGTTCAAGTCGTTCTAAACTCTAAGCAGCAAATTCGCGGCGCCGACGATGATCCAGTGGTTTAAGTTCTTGGGTCAAAACAATCTTATACGGGTGTAAATTTAAATCTTTTTGAAAAATTCGCCAAGTTGTTGTTTTTTAAGTCCTAACTCTTCAGCACGATGGGGAATTAATAAATTTGGATCTTCTCCAACAATCTTACAGCAGCAACATTCTCAACAGTTCTGGCATTTCGGCGTCTTACTGAAGTTTTTGCAACGTGAGGAGTAAAATTACTTTTAAATTTCTTAACGATGCGTCGAATGGCAAGCACAGAAGGGCGATTATTTAGACCAAAGTTTCCGCGAAGTGCGCGAAAAGTTTACAAAGAACGACCATTTTCTTAATTTTGGACAATATCGACGTTTTTGAAGGAGTATTTAGCCATAATAAATTGTTACAGTTTACTGACCATAAAGAAATAGTAACCGTTTAGGGTTCATGATTTCTCGGTTTATCAATTTCTCGGGTCTCGAAATTCTCGAGGCTAATATCTCGGGTCTTTCGGGTTGTCGGAAATTTAAAATTGCGTGTACTACACTTTGTTAACCGTCTGAACTCAGCTAGAGTCAAACACTAATGAACGGGGGGTCACAGTGTTGCCAACCGCTCGCAAAAAATTCCCAATTTTTCTGTGAAAAATCCCAAATTTCCTAGATCAAAATTAAATGAAAAAAATTTACGAAATGACTTTATTGTCAGAAAAGTTCAAAAAATACATAAAAATAAAAATTCATGGTAACAATGGGTGTGATTTTCACTAAAAGACGAATTAAACACACTGCATTTAATGCATCACTGGATAATTAATTTCGCTTTTTATTTTTAACGTCGGTAACGACAAAATACTTGAGTCTCGGCATTACTGTGGGGCAACAAATACAGAACTTGACATTTCTTTTTTTTCCTTAGTATTTTGTGGGCAACAACCACAAAAACAAAGGGAACAACATGCAGAAGATGCTAAGTAGCAGTTGATCTGTAATTCCCCGAAAATCCACGTTAACCCGTATTAGATTAATAAGCGCAACAAAAGTTTTTGAAAAAATACAATGGTCAAACCATAACACAGGGAATAAGGATTTAATAGGTACTTGTCATTAGTAGTCCGTTTAATATTAAAATTGATAAATTGACTGAAATTCTATAAACTGAACTGAAAAGAAAACAATCCAAAGTTGAAAATTCCCTAGATATTAGATAAAATTCCCTTTTTCCCCATTGTAGGAAAAAATCCTAGAACTAGGGAATAATTTCCTAGGTTTGGGATTACTGGTGTATTACCTATTATATTGTTTTATGTATAAAACGACGCCGCCAGAAACGCTTGCCCGCCGATCGGCGAGATCAAAGAAACCCCTGTGCTTTGGCCCGTGCCGCCCCGCCCCGCCGGCCGCCGCGTTTAAAACAAACGGCAAACGCAAATATGTTCTATTTTATAATTTCATAGACTCAGATATGATTTCCGAGTTCTCGAGTTTTCTCGAGCTTGATTTCCCGGGGAAAAAAACCCAACAATTTCCCGGAATTCTCGAGCCGAGAATTCCCGGAATGAACCCCAAACCGTTATAACTTTATTACCATGGTTACTACATCTTTACAAAATCATATCATTCTTATTGAAAAACCCTTTAGATACAATCAAACAACAAAACAAGCGACAACTAAATATTTAATAAACTAAAATTTTTATTTATTACTAATTAAACAAATTAGTTATCATTTAATTGAACTTACTTAATAACTGCTTATGAATACGGAATTAAAACGCAATCAGAAACGCAATTTAAAAAAAAATTGTTGACAGTGTCCACTGACAGCTTAATGTTACATTGCAATGGCAACTATTCACCGAAACCGGTCTAAGCCGCCTTGCGAAACCACTTATCTTTAATAAGTATTACTATTAAAAAGCACTGGCGTAGATAAGGGGGGGTAAGGGTAACCCCCAGGAATATTTTAAAGTCTGCAAATAAATATATGCACTTATAAAACAAATTAAATATTAAAAGTATTAGAAAAAAAAAATTTTTGATCTCTTCTATATCATTTCTTGGAATAAAATGTTTTTTCCTTTTTGCAATCTTATTTTAATATTGCGATAACCAACTCTTTGATGTATTCGCCTCTTGTTTTGATGTTTTTTCTAGCGCTTCCGGAAAAACTAACAATGTTTTGTCGGCGTTATAAATCGGCAAAACGTAAGGTTTTTTATACAGATGCTAAACAATGAATAGATTGTAAAAAAAATTGGAAATTCGCTGAGTTGATCCATTAATTTAGAACAAATTTATTTGTAAAATACAGGGCATTAGTATAGTTACAGTGCGGGAGAGAAACATACGAAAGTTAAAAACGGGATTAAAAATTTAAAACATTTTTTATGTGATATCTCAGACTGACAGGTATGTAGTTTTTTTTTTGCTATAATAAATTCTAATAATCCTGTATATTTTTAGAATGAGTAAGCGTGAAAGTCAAAAAACGTTGGATTTTTTTATTTGTAAGAAAAGTAAACAAACTGTTGAGAATATTGAGCAGTCTACTTCCACTGCCCAAGATTTTGAAAATGATCAAGAAAGAGGATTAAAGAATCCGCCTAACAAAGATTTTCCAAATTTAGACGAATCACAAAAGAAACTTGGGGTTTCATTTCCAGGGGTGGAAGACATAGGACATTATGTAAATCAAAGTAATATATCCGGTATAGAAAAATTCAATTTTTTAAAAAAAAATGCATTTTTTCCCAAAAAACACATTTAACTTTCCTTTCCCGTGCATCAAAAATGAAATAAAGAAAATAAAATGCTATTTGTCAGAAAAACATTTTAACTCTTTTCATTGGCTAACATACTCCAATATGTTGGAGGGGCTATTTGTAAAATTGTGTGATTTTTGCAAAAAGTGGGGGAGTACATAAAACAACTCCTCTTAATAAACTGGTTTTAAAACCTCTTCAAAAATATTCAAAACTTTTTGGCAAAGATGGCATTTAGTAACCCATGATATTTCAAATTTTACCACAAGGAAGCCGTAATTTTAGGCAATCATTTTTAAGAAACTTTTCAAAATCCAGAAAAAAATATTAACATTTTAGATTCTAAACGCATACAGCAAATTAATGAAAATAGAATAAAACTTAAATCTATAATAAATACAATTAACTTTTTGGGAAGACAAAATATTGCACTAGGAGGACATCAAATTCAGAGGGATGTTACGGAATCTTCGGGTATAAATGAAGGAAATTTAAGGGAATATATTCGACACAGAATAGAAACCTGTGGAGATGATTTATTGTTAAAAAGTCATTTGAATCGCCTTTTTGCGAACTAAATACATAAGTCCAACAATTCAAAACGAATTAATAAATTGTTGTGGGGATGAAATCGTCAGTATAATAATAAAAAAGTTAAAAAGCAGTAAATACTATAGTGTCATTTTCGATGAAACAACAGATATAAGCAGAATTTCGCAGATGTCTCTGGTAGTACGGTATTTGGAGAAAGATTTTTGAGAAGATTTTTTGGGTTTTTTGGATTGTCATGCGGAAAATTATGACGAATATACGCAAGAACCCATTCTGACTGGGGAAATCCTGGGAAAAACTGTAGTATCATTTTTTAAAAAGGGTAAAGGGTTTTCCTTTGGAAGACTGTATTGGTATCGGCACAGATACATGCAGCGTAATGTTGTCAGACCAGAAAGGAGCGGTTTCAAAAAAAACAAAAGAGCGCAAATTTAAAGCTATTAAATATCCCCGTTTCAGTCACCCTTAATCTCTCAATCTCAAAATCAAGTAACGTCCAGGATATAAGAAATGCCTGTGGGGACTATAAAAGAGACAATACACTTTTTTAATGTTTCACCCAAAAGAAATAAAGTATTAAAGTTTGTTAATTGTGAAAATTTCAATAACTCTTAGCGAAACTAGATGGTTTTGAACGACCTGACGCTGTGTTAAAATTCAAAATTTCGTTTAGTAATATCATTCAGGCTTTGAAACTCATATCCCAGTGGAAGGATGGGAGTCTCTTCAAAAGCGCAGTCGCTTATAGATACGCTTTTGAAATCGAACTTTATAGTATCTCTATTTTGTTTAAGTCATTTTTAAGTTTGACAGTAAATTTAAGTAAAATTTTACAGAAAAAGAATATAGACAAAGCTCTAGCACAATCACTTATTGAAAATATAATATCAACTTTAAACCAAAAGAGAAATAATGTAGATATCTGTTTTCACGAAATATTTTCTGAAGTGCAAACCCTGCACGAAAAAATGGGTATCATGTTGTTAACTCCTCGCGTAAATATGCGTCAAAGACATCGATTTAATGTTGCAACTGACAAAACCAGAGAACTATTTTCGTATTGTATTTTTTTACCTCTTCTAGACGATGTCATTCAGGATTTAAATTTTCGTTTTTAAATTTAGAGTTTTTTAGTGCATTAGAAATTATGAATTTACCACCAGCGACACTTCTACAAAAAACAAAATCGGAAACTAAATTGTTACAAACAAATTTGGCGGAATACTTGTCAAATGTTTTTAAAAAAAAGCCAGGAATTTATGTTCTCCATACTAGAATCGAAATGGTTTATGGATAAATAAATGGGAAAAACTGCAAAGACTTTCCTGATACTGCTTTAAAAAAATTTTTTTATCCCGAGATATTTATTATACATTTATCTTTTTTAATATGTTGATGCCTGTTAGTGTGGCATCTGCCGAAGAGTTTTCATCATTAAAAAGTTAAAAACATGGTTAAGGTCTATGAAGCAGGAACGACTAGTAGGATTAGCCCTGCTTTACCCCATAGAAGTAGAAATTAATTCAGATGCTGTTTTGGCAGGTTCGCTAATTTACAGAACAGGCATCGATTTAATTCTTTAATTTCATTTTATTAGGCAGTTAAAAAATATTTTGCTTTGTTTTCATTAGTTTTTTTATTTGTAAAACTACCGACCAGCAATCTGATGGCTTAGAATTTAAGAATTTAAATTTAAATCACTTATCCTAAAAGGGAAAACCCAAAAATTTTTTAATAGTAGACCATTAACCTAAATGTATTTTGTTTGTCTAGGATTGTAAAACTAATAAGCTTTTTGATTTGAAAATGTACTTTTTAGTTGTTTGAAGTTTTAAAGCTTATTTGTTTTTCCATGTTGAATAAATTTATGTTTGGAATGTTGAAAATTTTTTTTTTTTTTTTATATATATATATATATATATATATATATATATATATATATATATATATATATATATATATATATATATATATATATATAATATATATATATATATATATATATATATATATATATATATATATATACAGCGCATTACCCCCCCGAAAAAAAAATTATCCCCACTGTTAAAGGGATGTTTTTGCATTAATTTGTCGACGTTTGAAGAAAAAAAAAAGCTTTTTTTTGGAAAAAAAGTTTCTTTTCAGGCCTCTCTTTCCCACTAAGGAAAACATAAAAGCGTTTAAATTTTAAAGTGGGTTTTAAAATCAAAAGGATTTTAATAAATTTAACAATTATGGAATAGTACCAAATAATAAGTCAATCAATTTAATTTTTGACAAGAAAGAAATTGCCTGTAAAAAAATCAATGTAAAATTATTTACAACAACATTCGTTATTTAAATATTATAAGCAAAAGCAAATAAAAGACTAAGTTCAAAAAACATACATTTAAATTAGCATACACCTGATTAAAACATAAGTAAGTGTTCTCAAGCGGCTAACATGTCATATAATAAATATCTCGAAACCGGTTGTAGTTGTCAAAATAAATTTAAATAATAATCTTAACGCATATGCACAGCAATATTCGAAATGGCCGTTGGTAAAATCACATCCTGTATATCATAAAACAGTTGTTTCTTATTGATTTATCGAAGAGAATTTGCATCTTATACATAGGAATCACTTTTATGTGCATCTTAAGGTATCTGCAACAATAAGCTAAATGTTGCTTTAATCTTTCATACTTATCTTGGGGGTAATAATTTTCTAATCCAGCAAATAAAAATACCGTTTAATAATGTTATCTACAACCGTGCGGTAACTAAGGTTACAAACACTATTTTAAGTGTGGTAAGTGTCACTTTACCGCACTAGTGTGGTAACTGTTACTTTACCGCACTAGTGAGGAAAGATCATTTGTACTAAGGACTTTATAAAAATCGTTTATTTAAACATCGTTTAACAATTATTACAGATAATATACCTAAAAGTTAAACGTAATACTCGAGTTGCTCACATTTCCTATATTTACGACTGCCGATTGAAATGGCTTTCTCTTGCGGTGGTGTCATTTTGACAATGGCTCACACCAATTGAGGTAACTGGTGGGTTTTCAATTTCTAGTGTAAATTGGGATAAACGTCAAAGAAAAACTATTATCCCAAAAAAACCCCGATGGTTGTAGATAAATACTATACATAACTCGAGTGGAAAACGGTTTTAGCGCACTTAAGTGAAGGCAAAGCCCCCTTTGGCTCGTTTTGCAAACTTCCTTTGCGTGCGCTAAAAATCTACCACCCCGTTATGTAATATACTATTATCTACGACCTCCAAGATAAGTGATTATTATGAGTCTTATTACCGCGCTAGTGTGGTAATGAACCATAGCGCGTTCATTACCGCACTAGTGCGGTAAATGCTTATTACATAACGCATTTTGAAAACCAGTATTTTTAGACACATTTTTCACACATTATTATTATACAATACAATATATATTTTAAAATTAACTATTATAAATATTGGAAGTAATTAACTAATTAAATTTACACCAGAGGCAACCTTGGACATATTCTGAATCGTAAAACTTGTTGGGTTGATGCCTGGAAAATCGACATTAGCTGCTGCAGCCGGGGGGCAGGTACAGGAACTGTAGCAGATTGAAGGTTCCGCACCCAAAATTTTTTCGCAACATTTTTTTTGTTCCTCTTAGAGGTGTCAATATAACCTTCAGCCACGCTGTTGCTTCTCCATCCATCATGGCATTTGACAGTTAATCGGTGTGCTCCAGAATCTGCCAACAAGGATGTGGATGAACGACGGAAACAGCGTCCGGTATATAATTCTGGGTGTGGCAAATTTCAAAAGGTAGCTATAGCTTTCGGCATGCTGCCAAACGTATTGATACCAACCCCTGCCGTATGCAAATGCCTTTTCTGTAACCTACAAAAAATTTCGTGTGACCTGTAGGTGTTGGACGCAGCGATTTGTATTTTCGGATAATCTGAACCATGTCGACTCCCTGAAATCCTCCAGATGTCACGAAAAATTTTCTGAAAATTTTGTTTTTGTGTTTGAAATTTCAACATGGAAAACCTTTCGTTCATCTTTGACGTTTTTGCATAATATTTGGGCCATTTCTTGTTTTTTGCAAGCCCCAGCAATGCCAGTGATTAGCCCAACCTGTAGCAAAAGAAAAATAAACTTAAGTATAGTGCGCTAAAAGTCTCTACAACTTCAAACTCGTCTTTTTTTGCAAATATTTTTTGAAATTGTAAAAACTCTAGTTTTTTTTTTTTTTTTTACCTAATAAGCAAAAATTTCCCGGTGGCTGTGGCAAGGAACTGGGCAATTTCTCCTTTTGAAAATGTCTTGCTTTCCTACGGCTTATATCCTTCGCTTTTCCGTTTTAGCGGTGCATGTAACTGTGCGAACTTGCTTATATCCAAAATGTTCTTTGTAGCGATCACTGCTCCAAGCATTAAGTAAGAAGTCCATAGGCTAGAAGCAACTGTATTTCGTCGACACTGTCTCGAAATAAGCCAGGAAAACTTTTTTTGAAACATGTTTTTTTTTAATCGACAAATTTTTGGTACACTCGTTCTTATTTTTCTTTTGATTTTGACGGAACAGCAAAAGAGACTGCCATTTCGTCGTGCCTTCTATATCGAGAAGGAATAATCAGCATCCTACTATTTCTGGTTAAAATGACTTTTAAGTGAAATATCTGTCCAATACAAAATTCTCGCGTCAAATAATTTGTTTAATTAAACATCAACATACGGCCTTTTAGAACATAACAATTATGATCAAACTAGTTTGATTTTTCTTTTGGACCCAAAACGGTAGCTGTACAGTACAGATGCCTTGTGTCAGTGCATGAAGTAAACAAATTTAAAATTAAATCATGTTTTTACTAATATCTGCGGTCGTAGATAAAATTTTGTAAATTACTCTGCGTATCAGTTCATTACAATACTCGTCTGATTACTCCACTTGGTCTACATCGTTGGGGTAATCTTTACACCTTTATTGTATTGAAGCTCTCAACGCACTTATTATACAGAAATGAACTTCATTCAGCCCTAAAATCATACAGTAATAGACCATTTTAACAAACCAATTCACGAGCAACCATTATGGCGTTTCCGTTTTTAAAACTTGATTGAGCTATTATATATTGTGGGATACCCGTATATTATTGATTTTATCGTGTTTTTAATCATAATTTGTAGCCCATAAAAAAAAGCTGAAAAGAGTTTTCCCAAAAAAAAACCCAAAAATTTTACCTATGTACAATACTTTAACCATATAAATCCCCCTCTTTTCGAAAAAAATAGGTGATTGGTTTTTCAATTTCCCTTTAATTCTGTTGGAGTTTCTGCACTCGCAGAACCGGCAGAACATATCGTTTTTCAGAAGGTTTATTCGGATGCTTTCAACCGTTGTTGAAAAAAAACAACACCCTATATGGTTTTGATTCCAATTACGGCGTCAATTTACGTTTTTTTAGATTTTTCTATATTATAAATAATTTTAATATGAGGAAAAATAAAAATTTTTTCACAAAATGCAAAAAATGGTTGCCCTTTAGAAAAGATATTTTACTTGACTCCTATAATATTTAAATCCTCGCTTCGCTCGAATTTGAACGTACCATACTTGCCAATTAAAATTTTACTTGTCTGTACTTGAAATAATATTACAGAACGGACTTACAGTATGGAATAAAATACATTACGGTACACGTCCGGTTGTACTTGTTACAGTTACTAGTTTTCACATTCTTGACTCCGCTTCTAGCGTCGCCTCGTCCCTAAGGTCTGGCTAATATGAAAGGCTGATATCAATATGCGTGAGCTTTGTTGCGAAAAAGAATTAGATACCTTGATAATTTAAAAAGGCTTCTGACAAAAGTACTCTTACCTAACATTTTATTTATGGCAATAATTGTTATTAGTTATGTATTATACAGGGGGCTCTATTTTGTCTTAGATTAGGTTAGGTTTAAAGTAAGTGGACTTTTTACGCCCTTTACCGCGACCGCTTGGTCTATTGTGGCTCACACCTTTATACAAATTTCTTTTTTAAAACGAACCACCCTAAATATCTTAAAAAAAAACACTCACCCAAAAAAAAAAAGAAACACGTCGATTTAGATATCAGGGGAAATTTTAAATTTTGTATTTGATAAAAATTTTTTCTACCTCTAACCCCCAGTTAACCTCACTTTGATATGTCAAATGGCAATCCCCATAGTGTGACACATCATTAAGCGGCATGAAATTTGCTATCCAATAGGATCAGACTTATAACAAATCCGATATTAGATTGAGAGTTCTTACATCTCCTCTTACTCGTGTCGCTACCGGACACGAACACAATATGTGTACTGGTGTCCCCTGTCTCCTGAAAAGTATGTCGAGCAGACGTTTAGATCCGTCATGCCCTTCTCTCCCGATATAGTGACGTGGGTAGCTACCAGGTCCTTGTTTTAGAAACCAGATGTTGCTTCTGAGGCCGTATCTCCGGCCTTTTCCTATGAAAACGGTTCTATCCACTTTCTGTTTGGATTCAGGGATCCCTTCCTAAGCACCTGTTTGTTTGGGATGAATTAGCCCTTTCCCGGGAACCTTTCGAAATGGATTCACCCGTTTCGGTCGGCGCATCTTTGTCTACTTGTGACCTTGGACGGCACCTCTCGAAACGGATTTAACCATTTCGGTACCTTTGTCACTTTTTTCCTATGAAAGCGGTTCTGTCTGCTTTCTGTTTGGAGCTAGAGAAGTAATAGTCCACCACGGCAGAGCCCCGCAGTAAGGCTAGGTACTGTGAGAGGTTGCACCGTTAGAGTTAGCGACACCTGTTTAAGACACAGGAAGTCATTCACTCATCAGCACGGTATGCTAACACCTTAAGTTTAGCCTTGTGTTCATCTTAGCTTCGGATCTCATTCCATACGCTAGCAACAAGAGTTGCCGATAACCAACAACCCTAGCGCATGTTCCAAAAGATCCTACTGGGCAAAACCACGACAACGACTTGCGAACATAGCGGTGGGTCTGCTTACTACCTTCACTTAAAAACCACATTGTATATATTACCGAATTAAACTGTATAAGCTGAATGTATATATGTTTTTTAATTACCAGCACATATAAGCTCTTTAGTTAGCAATCATATGTAGCACTTATCTTTGGTCTGTCGTAAAACTCTTTTATTAAAGATTCTACTTTACAAATGATTACTATTTAATTACATCAAGATAAGATTATAAGATCCTTAGATATTATGTTTATCAATATGATAACATTAAAAACAAAGTGGTTTTTCTATTTACCAGATGGTATCGATTAGTTTTAAGTAGAGTTTAATTTACAGGAATATCATCTAAAAATTGTACCAAGTACAACTAGCTTAAAGTTAAATCCTTACCCCATACCGCGCCTATTTTTAATGGTTAGGAGATACCTTTTAAAAGTATATCTGCTTATAATTTAACAATTCAACAATAAAAAATAATACCAATAATTCTGTAAAAACTTATATTTGTGTAAACTTCAACATCTGCCTGAAATTTGGTGTCTATCAATAATTTAGTACTTGCTAAAAGACCATTTCTCAAAGTGATTACGCGAAACAAAAATATAACATTTATCAAATATTTAAATATTTAAATTATTGTTAATATCGATTTACCATTATCCTGATATAATAAGCAGAAAATAGATGGGCCTTTTAGTTTATTTAAATGCGTGGATATTTTGGGAGTTTTATATTTTTACCAAAAATCTTTTAAATAAATAAAAACACGATATAAAATAAATTTCAAACATTATATATAGTTTATGTACTTATAAATTTGTGATAATAAAAGACAATATAGTGTAAATGAGCTTAATCTAATCCTAAGATTGTAGGTTGTACATTAAAAAAAAAATTTTTATAACTACTTATAGGCATAAACTTTCACTAATAACAAACATTCATGAGACAGAATAACAGTGGTTAAAATGTTTAGTAACCTTTGGTACCCAGGTATCCATTGTAACAGTAATTAATCCTTTAAAATATTATGTGTCTACAGTATGTCAGCTAAAAAGTTGATAATGTAAGATTAAGAAACCAAAATCTAATTTCTTTTTAAAAGCAAATAGAACTTAACATAAAATTTTACTTTCTTTCATTCAATTAGAGGGACCTGTATATATTAAAATTGCCTGGTCTGCCAAGTAATTAATAATTTTGATCCTTTAAAAGATTGTACTAAATTATTAAATGAAATAAAATACCTTAATGTAAACCTATTTCTTTTAATAATCCAAGAAATACACAAACATTGTGATCATTTAAAAGATAGTTAAGATTGCCTTACTTTTCTCACTGCTATTTCCTAGAAATTTTCATTTTCTATTATTCATAATTGATATATTAATATTTATTCGGTTACCTAACGTTACGTCTCATAAAAAAATTTGTAATAACGCTTAGTACCAAAACCAATTTATAAAAGCTAGAAATATCCAGATTGGGTTTAGGTTTAGGTTTAAAGAGAGTGGACTTTTTACGCCCTCCACCGCGACCGCTTGGTCTATTGTGGCTCACACCTTTTTATGTTTCTCCCAACAGGATCAGACTTCCAACGAATCCAATATCAAATTGGGGATAGTTCTTACATCTCCCTTTACTCGTGTCGCTACCGGACACGAGCACAATATGTGTTCTGGTGTCCCTGTCTCCTGGAAAGTATGACGAGAAGATGATTAGATCCGTCATGCCCTTCTCTCCTGGTTTAGTGACGTGGGTAGCTACCAGGACCTTGTTACAGGAACCAGAAAGGCCCAAAAAGCCCAAGAGGCTGCGCTGCCTCCGGTAGTGAAAGACGGTCCCAGAGAAGAAGAACCAGATATTCCTTCTGAGGCCGTTTCCCTATAAAAACGCTTCTATCCGTTTTCTCTTTAAAGCCAGAGAACCCTTTTTCCTACAAAAGCGGTTCTGTCCGCCTTCTGTTTGAATTCAGGGATCCCTTCCTAAGCACCTGTTTGTTCGTGATGGATTAGCCCCTCCCCGTGAAACAGGCACCTGTTACTTTAGGGCTTGTGACCTTGGGTTGCACCTCTTGAAACGGATTTATCGGTTTCGGTCAGCGCACCTTTGTCACTTTTTTCCTATGAAAGCGGTTCTGTCCGCCTTCTTTTTGGAGCTAGGGAAGTAATGGTCCACCACGGCAGAGCCCCGCATTACCGCAGTAAGGCTAGATAATCCGAGAGGTCGCCCTGTATCTCAGAGGCACCGTTGGAGACACCTATTTAAGGCATGGTCTAGGGTATTAAATTAATATTAATTGAAAAATTTAAAAAAATAATGGTGTCTTTAGAACACTTTAAAGAATTTATTTTCGGTAAAAATTTAACTTAAAGTCAATTTTTTAACAATTTCAATAATTGTTAATTGACTACATTGTTTTTTTTTATCTTGGGACAGTCCACGAAGGCTGATGGCTAAGTACTAACGTACCGTGGGTGTCTTAAGTGTGGTGAGAGGGAGTTTGTTCACACGGGACTTAAATTTTTGGAGATTGGGAGGAGAAGGTAAAACTTCTTGACACTCTGAGGATGAAGGAACGAAAAAAGCGGGAAGTTCGGGGCTTCTCTAACTGAACTGTAAAAAGATGCATAAAAGTTGCACTACGTGTTGCTCTGTTGGGAGCCGCCAGAAAAGGAATTATACTGGTAAATTCCTCTGAGCAGAAGCCGTGAAAATACCTATAGAAGAGCGACAGATCCCCAAAGCTCGACGGTGGTCAAGAAGAGGAAGTCTTTCTGTGAGCGTTGGATCATTAATAAGACGAACGGCTCTTCTTTGAATGGAGTCCAGAATGCTAAGTGTTGTAGGGGACGCCATTCCCCAGACATGAGAACAATATTCTAAAGAGGCTCTGATTTGGGATACGTACAGAGTGTACAGATTGGAAAAAGAGAAATATTTTCTGGCTCGGAAGAGGAAATGTTTAAAAAAATTTATACGTGTTTCGCGTCGTGGAGCCCTTTTAATATACATACCTAACAAGATTACGCAATAAAAGTTTTAAAAAATTTAATGCTTTGTTTAAAATGATTTCATAACTTTGACAATATTACTATGATTTTTTATTTTTTGTCATAGTTATAAAATTATTATAAACAAAGGATTAAATTTATTAAAACTTTTATGGCGTTATCTTGTTAAGTATGTATATAAGAAGGGCTTCACAAAGCGAAAAATTAATACGACAATTATTATTTAAGCATTTTTTTAATGTACAGTTGCGGCCATAAAATTTCGGGCAAAATTTGACAATCCGTGTCAAAATCATTGATTTTTCGTAAACCAGGCTTTCACCTGATAATTATATATTTGAAGTACACAGTCACGTTCACAGGCCTTTTAATATCAATTTCTTAGCTGAAACAAAACAAGCAAAGACTTGAAGTAAGCGAAATGCCATTAATTTATACAGAAAACTAAAATGAAATTGAATATTAACTAATAAACTATAAAACAAAAATCAGTATTTCATGATAGCTCCATTCTTTTCGATCACCAAGGCCAATCTTTTAGGAATCGAAGCGAACAATGTTCTAGTGTAATCCTCAGTCAAACTATTCCACGCCTCTTGAATTTGTGCCCATAACTCTTCTTCATTTGCGGGCTGAACATGTGTTGACTGGATTCTAACCTGGTTGTTTCTTGACCAGTCGGTGACCCTTCGGGCTGTATGGACCGGACAGTTGTCGTGCTGATAGATAAAATCATTCCCATAGACATTATAGGCCGCTGGCAGCATGATATTTTGGAGTATTTCTTGATAAGAATTGGCGTTAAGTCTGCCCTGGATATGATGGCAAACGCCCACCCATCCTGCGCCGATACATCCCCAAACATTGACCGAAAACCTACCACTCTGTTTTATCTTTTGGGTGTATGTCTCTTCAAATCTTGAATTTGGGGTCTATATACTCGCATACTTCCATTAAAACTTGACTGGAAAACTTTTTCATTACTAAATATTACCCTTTCCCAGAAACGTATTTCCCGTGGTAGGTATTCTAGGCAAATCCAACCCTTTCTTGTTTATTTGCCTGTGTTAAAAAGGGTTTTTTGGCCGCTCGACGGCATCGAAGCTCCGAAAATTTGTTGATGCAGCGCCGTGCTGTTCTGTCGGAGCCAGGAAAAATTGTTTCTAGTCTTGCAGAAGAGGCTGTTTTAAAAGGATTTCTTCGAACGCAGCTTATCAAGTTTTCGTTTTGTTCCTCGGTTGATATGTGTGGACGACCGCTACCTTCCTTTCTCTCGTGCGAATTCCTACCATGAAATTTTTGTTTGATATCATGAACCGAACTCTTTGGCACTCCGACTCTCTCCGCAACAGATTTTTCTGAGTAGCCCTCCTCCAGCAATGTAACAACTTGAACTTTTTTTGCTACTGATATGCGTGGCATGGTTCGAAGAACTTGATATATTTTTTGGACAATGACAGATTTCGAATTAGTGTCAAAAGTAAAGGTAAGCTGGTAACTGAAGGCTGTTTTACAACACGTAAAATCGTTACCCGAAATTTTATGGCCGTAACTGTACAATAAGGACGAAACACTTTTGTTAATTCACAATTGTCTAACTTGTTGAAAAACTAACTTTAAGTTAAAATTTTGACGGGAATAAATTCTTTGAAGTGTTCTTAATACACTATTACTTTTAAATTTTTTAATTAATATTTAATACCCTAAAAAAAATATTTAGTGTGACGTACTCGGTTGTGACGCCGAGCGCGCAACCAAAAATGTCGCGCGGAGGCCCATTTTCAGCGTTAAATTAAAATTATAAATATTGGAGATGGAACTCGGGAGTTAGGACTTTTTTATCGAAAATTTTCTCCTCGTTGATCTTTGAGGACCTTTTTTGCAATTTCCGCTGTCTCTTATCATTTTTAAGTTATTATCAATTTACATTTCGTATTTGTTAATAACAATTGCAATTTTTATTGGCAGAAAAAAATCCTCAAAACGCCTCTCTCAGATTTGCATTTCACGTCAAATGAGCAATTGCTAATATTTTTCAAAGCCTTTGAACTATTTTTCGCAGGAAATACACTTCTCGACCCTTAAAGGTTCCAGAGATTTTACGCAAAACGTGAGTATTCGGGGGGCTCTAGCCATCTTAAGGTGCATTTTTCGAAACATGTTTATATGAACTTTTTTAGTATTTTGGGGCGTACATTAAGTTTATGTTTGTCAATGTAACTTTATCTAATATTACCATAAAGTCCATATACATAATTTAATAATTTATTTTAAATTTTTAAGTAGATAATGTTTAGATCGCTTTTTCAGATTCATTTTCTGTATTCTTTTTAGGTTTACTTCCCCTGCTACAAAAGAACAAAGATAAGGATCCCTATAACGCAAAGTAATCTTAGCTGCACGTAGACGTATGACCAGTAGCCACAAGAAAAAATACCACCAAAAGAGTAATAAAAAATACACAAAAGGAGGTCCATCTGCCTTTAGACCATCCATTTCTAAGATAAGAGTAAACTAGCCATTATTATGTAGAGCAGTGGTCCTTAACAATGTGGTAGGTAACAAAGACAACTTTATGGTACTGTACAGGTGTATTTAAAAAATTGTAAAAAATGGTAAATTAGCATGACAAAAGAAAGTTCAAGATGTAGTTAGGATAGCCGTGTTGCAGGTCCGCATTAATTTGTATTTTTGTTTTAAAAATTGTGTCTTTAGAAATTGTGTATACATTTTTTTCTATCTTTAATAA
>JAHBCN010013050.1:7704-25416 GCA_019359885.1 Listronotus oregonensis
AACCCAAAAACAAGGAAAAGTCACATGACAGGCTTTGATAGGTGATGGGAAACAAAGGGGGTGGGAAGGGGAATAGTTGAATGTTTGGGGGATGCCAGGTTAAGTCTAGTGACTGGGGGTGGCAAGGTTGAATAAGTTTAATATTTTGGTAGGGGGAAATTAACCAATAATTAGTCAAATGGATTCTCCCAAACTTTGTGATTTTTAGAGATCTAGTGACTGTGTGGGTGGCTTAAGTTTGCAATAATTATTCCCGGGGGTTACCAATTAAAGTTAAATTAATTCTCCAACCCTTTTGGGGGGAAATTTTTAGGTATCTAGTGACTTTTGGGTGACTATAAGTTTGACTACAAAATGCCCGTAACAGTTGATTAAAATCAATCAAATGCATTTTCTGACCTTTGAGGGTGTGAGGGGATTGGGTTTTTTGCCCCAAAAAATCGCTGATCAAGCGTGCTAAGAGACAGATATAAATTTCAAAGATCAAAAAAAATTTGGGCCCAAAACCCCCTTTTCCATATGGATTTTGCGGGACCCGTGCACAATTATTAGAAAAATTTTTTTTATGTTAGAGAACAAAAAAAGGTATTGAAAATTTTTACTATTTTTAAAATGTTTGTTTGGTTTTTTTAATAAACAGGGCAAAAAATTTATTTACGCGGGAAGCCGAAAAACCCTTAGGGGCACAGGGTTTTTTAAAGGGCGCTGATTGATAAGAGGGGTTAATCAATTACGTCAGGTTTAAGGTTTTAAAGGTCAAGTAAAGAAAAAAACCATCGAAAAAATCTGAAAAAATTTATGCATATATTCTAAGATCATCCAAGGTCATTTTAAGGTAAATTTTTAAGGTTTTTAAAATAAAAAATTTTTAAATAGGATTCAAAAATCTGAAAAAAATATTAGAAAAGGGGGTTTAAACGTCTTTTCCTATATCTCCGAATATGCATCCCACAAAATTTTTTAAAAAAAAATTTTAGAAATTGTTTGTCTCTTTTGTCTATTTTTTTTTTAATAAAGACAAAAAAAAAGTTTTTATAAAAAAATGAGAAAACCAACCCCCAACAAATTTTCTTTTTTGTTATATAACTTCTTTATTTTTCATTTCACAACCAAATGACCTTTGACCAATCTTATAGAGCATTTACAGCCAACATTTTAACTTATAATTTTTTTGGATTTGAGGTATTTATGGGCGTTTTAGAGCGCTCCAAAGTCGACCAGGTTCTACTCGCAATAATTCGGTAACTATAAAACGTCTGCCTTAATTTTTTATTTTCATACATCGTTTTTAATATTTTTCTTAACATTAATATATTATTAATTACCCAAAAATTACCTTTTTTTTACTATACAACGTAACATATTCTTGTTTTTTACAACAATTTCTAACGCGCCCTTCAAGTTTTATATTTGGAGACGTTATGGCTGATCATTTGCTGTTTCTCTTTACTTTCTTAGGATGTGACACAACATCAGCAGCTTATAACATTTCAGACCTGCTTTTCTGCAACCGCACATGCTTTCACAATGCATCTGCAGAAAATTAATTTCATTGGATTGGGGTTGCTGGAGGCATCAAAGCGTGGATTGGTATCCAAATGTTTCCATGCTTTTTCCAGCCCCAATCTTCAGGATTGCAGTATTTTGCGAACCACGATTGCACCTGGTGGTATCGGAGCTTGTATCGGAGCAAGCGATGACAAACTAAATGTGTTTTTGGTTACTGTCTTGGCAAAGTGTTTGTATCTCATGTTATCCAGTAAATCATCTTTATTACCGCCGTATAAAGCAACGAAAGAACGTTCGCCAACGAGAGTGAGCAAAGATGGATCCACTTTCTCACTGAGAAATATCGCTGTACCGCTAGCTAACTCAGGATGTTTCTCCATAATTTTAATGAATTTTACTTAACCCATGTTATAAGCTGCTAATGTTGTGTCACATCCTAAGAAAGTAAAGAGAAACAGCAAATGTTCAACCATAACGTCTCCATATATAAAACTTGAAGGGCGCGTTAGCAATTGTTGTAAAAAACAAGAATATTTTAAGTTGTTTAGTAAGAAAAGGTCATTTTTGGGTAATTAATAATATAGTAATGTTAAGAAAAATATTAAAAACGATGTATGAAAATAAAAAATTAAGGCAGACGTTTCATAGTTACCAAATTATTGCGAGTAGTAAGAACCTAGTCGACTCGCTTCATAAGATTGGTCGTTAAATGAGAAATAAAAAAGTTATATAACAAAAAAAGAAAATTTGTTGGGAAATTTTCTCATATTTTTGTTAATAACATTTTTATTTGTCATTTTATTAAAAAAAAATTAATAGACAAAATTGTAGACAAAGCGATTTGCTATTAAATATGTCTTTACAAAATTTTTGTGGGATGCATGCAACGGTTGCAACCCCACAAACTTGGAGTTAAGCTCCTAGTGACCCCCTCCACAGATCCCAACAATAAAATTGCGTCCTCTAAAAAACGCAAGGTTAGCCCAAAAAAATGTAACATTTCAATGGACTACTATGCATACAGACAGGGGCACCCTACTAGGTATATAGCAATGGACCGGACGAATTTGCAATCGTCCGCTATTTGTGTATGCATTCTTTTTTGTTCAGTAAGAAACAACAAAGTAACACAATTTTCAGTTTGTTGGGAATTATAAATGTATAAAAATTATTTCGCCTGTCGAATTTAAGGTAAGAACACGTGTGTTTTTAAAAATCCTTAACATTTAAAACCTAAAATGGATATTTATCAAATTGAGGAAAAAGTTAAAATTGTTCAGTGGTATTATGGGGGTAATTCTTTACAGCGGGTAAAAAATATATTTGCTGAGAATTATCCTAATAGGCCACACCCTGCAATTACTACTATTTCAAGAATTATAAATAATTTTCAAAAATACGGGTGCATTTCTCCCAGAAACCATAAAATACAAAACGTCCAAGAAGTTAATGAGGAACGGGAAGCGAAAGAAATTAATTTGTTGGCATTAATTAATGAAAATCCAACTTTGTCAACACATGCGCTTGCGGATGAGGTTGAATTAAGTACAAGAACGGTGAGGAGAATATTAAAAAAAAAAGTATCGTTCATACAAAGTTTAAAAAACCCAAGAAATTTATCCTGAGGACAATATCAGGAGAATGAAGTTTTGTGAAAACATGATGAATAAAGCAAATGAAAGTGAAGATTTTATTCGAAACATTGTCTTTACTGATGAGTCCACATTTCCAGTCCATGGTAGGCATAATCCCACTCACACCAGTTATTGGTCTCAGATAAATTTACATAGGTATTTTGAACTTAGAACTCAGCGTCCTCAAAAGGTAAATGTCTGGAGCGGTATTTATGGGGAACATGTTATTCGGCCATACTTCATTGATGGTAACTTAACTGGTCAAAAATATTTGGATCTTTTGCAACAGCAAATAGTTCCAGAAATTAGACGATTGGCAGGTCCTCGATTTAATGAAGTGTGGTTTCAACAAGATGGCTGTCCAGCACATAATACACGTTTGGTTTTGGATTATTTAAATAATACTTTTCCAAACCGTCTTATTGCTGGATTGAGAGCTACAATACCGTGGCCCGCTCGCTCTCCTGATCTGGCTCTTAATGATTATTTTCTTTGGGGTTATGCAAAATCCAAAATTTATGGTTTTCGGGATGATCGCGCTATGAATCTTGATAAATTGCGTGTAAAAATTTGCAGTGTTTTTCAGAAAATTACACCTGTGATGTTAAACAATGTTCGAAGAAGTTTTGATTCAAAAAAACTCTGATAAGTAATAGCGAATTTTATCTCCTACATGTGCAAATAATTATGAAAAACATGAAATACGGCAGAGGGTACTCGCAAATTCGTCCGGTCCATTGCTATATACCTAGTAGGGTGCCCCTGTCTGTATAGATGGATCTAAAGTGTAAATAAACGCCGGATTTGGATTCAGCGACCTCGAAAAATATACACATTTTTCCAGATTTTTCCGATGTTTTTTCTTCACTTGACCTTTAAATGACCTTGAGCCTGACGTGATAAAGTTTAACCGACCCTGTCATCGTAATCAGCGACCCCAAAAACCCCTTTAGCACCTAACCGCTTCTGGCGTTCCCGCGAAGATCTAATGTTGACCTGTGTAATAGTCGTACTTGTATTGTTTTTAATTGGAGGGATACAAGATTTTTATATACATATATCCTATTTATTAAATTCAAAATCAAACAATAGGTCTGTTTCTTATCCAGAAATAGTGTACACGTTTTACACTTTTTTGTGAATAAACAGTTTGTTATCGTCAGATAATTTGGGACCAGGTGTTTGGTATAAATTCTGGTGTAAATTAGTTTTCACTTAATGTCTTTTAACTCTCAAAGTAGTGAAGTAACTACTACTACAAGACATTAATTTGTTTGTTTAATAACCATAAAGCCATTTTTTAATTTCTGAAATTAGTCTAAGATGCGTTTGGTATAAAAATCAAATACAAAACTTACTTACACTTAGTTCCACTTTTTAGTCCTACAGTTTCCCACCCTATTCCACACTGTACTTGACAACAAACAGACCTTTTATTAAATTTTTATCTAGTTTTCAATTGTAGAAAAGCGTTTAGAAATATAATAAAATCAGTTTTTATATGTGAGACCCTCATCAAATACTGGGTTTTTATTTTTTAATTATTATTTATTGGCTCCTTTAAGCTAAAAGTATTTATTTTTAATTATTAGCTTTAAAACTGAATTACGTCAAGCACGCTTGAAATGCTCATTAACACCGTGTTTAAATGCAGTAAACACCAAGCTTTAACTCGCAACACTAGAAACAGGCTTTAAGGAATTTGAGCATTTAACTGAATAATTTATTTAACATATTCTTGGTCTTATTCATGTATAACACTTTCGATGTACGAGTAAGTGTGTCTTTGGGGAGGTGATATCAAAAGCGTTGTTTGTTCATCGCCTTGGCTTTTCAATGCCCAAACATGATGGCTTTGATTTAATGCTTTTGACAGATTAGAAAAACACCACATAAACGCAATTCCCTTTACGTCTGTCTTAAAATAAAATTTTTAATTTAGAATTAATTTAAGTTTAAAATGGCTCAGATAATTTGCAACTTTATATTTGATGCTATTAGTAGGTATGTAGGGGTAGGTTTAAAGTGAGTGGACTTTTTACGCCCTCCACTCCGACCGCTCGGTCTATCGTGGCGCACACCTTTTTATATTTTTTTCAATAGGATCGGACATCTAATGAATCCGTACCAGATTGGGAGAGAGTTTTTACATCTACTCTTACTCGTGTCGCTACCGGACACGAGCACAATGTGTTCTGGTGTCCCTGTCTCCTGGAGAGTATGACGAGCAGACGATTAGATCCATCATGCCCTCCTTTCCCGGTCCAGTGACGTGTAGCTACCAGGTCCTTGTTACAGGAACCAGATGTTCTTTCTGAGGCCGCATCTCGGCCTTATCCTATGAAAACGGTCCTATCCGCTTTCTGTTTAAAGCCAGGGAACCCTTTTTCCTATAAAGGCGGTTCTGTCTGCCTTCTGTCTGGATTCAGGAAACCCCTTCTAACCACCTGTTTGTTCGGGATGGATTAGTCCTTCCCCGTGAACCAGGCGCCGGTGACTTCAGGGGCACCTTACGAAACGGATTCACCCGTTTCGGTCGGCGCACCTTTGTCTGCTTGTGACCTTGAGTGGCACCTCTCGAAACGAATTTATCCGTTTCGGTCAGCGCACCTTTGTCACTCTTTCCTATGTTTGGAGCTAGGGAAGTAATAGTTCACAACGCAGAGCCCCGCATTACCGCAGTAAGGCTAAATACTCTGAGAGGTCGCCCTGTATCTCAGGAGCACCGTTGGAGATACCTGTTTAAGGCATAGGATGTCATTCACTCATCAGCACGGTATGCTACCCACTAAGCAAAGAACATCTTGAGCAAGTTTTGTAACGTTTTTCAAAAGTAACTATGATAACGTTTAATTTAAACGTTATTTTATCATGTCTATTTCGTTTTCTTGAATTGTTACTGATAATTTTCGTTTCTGTAACATACCCTTGTGAGTATTTTTAATACGGTATAGAACAACGTAATTTTTATGTACTTTTATATTAACGTTAAAATGTTGCCATGTATAGAATGGTCTTTTAAAAACAAGTTCGATACATCTGTTAATATACGTATCAGATACGATTATAATTTGTTAAGACATAAAATGTTATTGGTGTAACGTTATAATAATGGTATTATTTAATGCAGAATCGTTACGTTTACTGCGTCTATTACATTTCCTCGTGAAAATGTAAGCACAATTAACATATCGACCTCGTTTGCTTAAATGTACCCCGCACAGAGATAGTTACATTTTTTGACAACGACGCCAGGTTTAGAAAGAAAGATTAGCTTCGCTTTAGTACTTAACCTTACTTTATTTTAAAAACAATTGTCATTTGTGTCGTAAATTTAAAGGTTTTTCTCGTGATATTAAAGGGAAATATGGATCGGAAAGTAAGTATATTACACTTTAGTTTTTATGTATGTATGTAGGTATATAGATAAACTGACCAAAAATCCAGATTATGAAGGTAAGGTTTTTAAGCCATAAGTCCAGCATAAGCCGTTTCCTAAAGATAAATATTGGGGTAATAAGTCCGGATTTAGTTTGGTGAGGTACCTCCCATTCCCTAGATACATTATAAATTAAAGAAAGTATAGATTAGAATTTGGTTGCTTTATACCTTTAAGCTACGTTTACATTTGACCAGTTTACTGGCAGAAAGTACTTGCCACCACTAAACTTGCTTGTTGTTTTGCATTTACATTTTCAAGTTATTTCAAATAGTTAAAAAGAAAATGGCTCCTTCTGTCGTAGTGCGAGCTGCTGTTAGTGTTGTAAGTGAAGATTGCTAATAATTTAATAGTTATGTTACAACGCAAGAAAAACGAAAAAAAACGAGATTGGATTAGAGATTGGATAAGACGCGAAAGTCTAGGTGGGCAAGGAGATATCAAGTGAAGATCCCGATTCTTATAGGAATTTTATGAGGATATCTTATCAAAGTTTGAAGAACTGTTAAACCTAAACTTCAAAGTCAGAATTCTTTAAAATTTTTAATCGTTTTCTATGTTAACCTATTCATGTATTCTTTTCTTTTAATTTTATATTCCACAAAATTTAATATTTTTCGTATGTGTTTAAAATGAAATTATTTAATTTCCTTTCCACTTACTCACTGTAAATAGAAATTTTACTTGTTCGGATCCGTCTACACTTGGAAAGTGCAAACAAAAATTCGGCGTTGCGGCAAGTAAACTAGCTGACCCTTCAACTTTAGCACCCGCTTGCCGGCAAGTCTCAAGTACTTTCCTGTGGTTTATACATGAAAATTTAGTGGTGGCAAGTACTTTCGCCAGTAAACTTGTCATGTGACGCGTTAGTGTCGTTTAATGACAACAGGTCTATTTATCCGCTTGACATGGATTTGATACTTATTATAACAATAAGAATATTTTAAAACACCCACAGTACGGTAGTACTGAGGCTAAACTGGACTGTCCAAAGATAAAAAAATTCACTGAAGTTCGTTCCGTAAGAACCATGCATAAAACGGCTATGCTCCAAATATTAGCTGATTTTTTTTTATGAATCTGCAATCTACCTAACAAATGGGTTTAGTGACAAATGAGTATTTTCCGATCGGTCAAAAAAAACTTTTTAGGGGACTTATATAGCAAAAATTGGCTATTTTAAATCATTGAAATACTTCGGTTGAATGAATTTGATCAAAGTTATAACTCAAAGTATTCACTGTGAAGTATTTTATTTTGTACTTTTTAGAGGCCCTGATATTAGACACTTGACACATAAATAATAGTAATAATTTTAAAATTATTAGACAATTAATTTTTAAATAAATTTTAGATGCAGCACATTATGTTCTCAAATGACAACTAATCAAAAAGTGGATTGGCAGTAAAAAGAGAGGCATAGGTTTAACATGCTCAAGTAACGTAACTAGTATAACTGTAAGTAAAAGTTTTCTTAATGGATAAATTAAATTTTTAATTGGGTTGTTTATCAAATAGATGCAAAATAATTATATGTACAAAATGGCTAAATAATTTTTAAAATTGGGTGGTTTATCAGTAAAATTACTCTACCATTTAGTAATGGCTTATCGAGTTGCTAATATAAGAGAAAATTTGACTATATATTTAAAAAAAATTGTGGCTTTAAAGCGAACACAAGGTTTTTATCCTTCATAATTGGGAAATAAAGTATCTAGGATACTATCTGCAAATACAGTTTTTCTGACAAACTTGTGATATAAAATTATCTTTTTAATTAATGAAGCAATTATGTCAGTAACCAAAAGTTTTGGGGCAAATATTTTACAAAAAAATTTTTTCCAGGTGCAACTAGAAGGAAAAATAGAACAGAACATGGATATTAAAAATACATGTACATAGGGTTGATTTTTATTAAGCATATATAAATTATGTAGGCAATTTTTATACCTAACTTTAGACTTTTTTACTTTTTTTTTAAATATTACTCATATTTACACATCCCAAAATATTTAAGACTTTTTATAAAGTAAATTAGGAAAGATAAACATTATGACATGAATGAATTTTTTTATATAAACTTTTATACTTTATGTGGATTTAGAAAATAAGCTTTTCATATTAAATAGTCTGTACAAAAATTTGGGATATATGAAAGGAGAGTTGTAGACATCAGATATTGTTATGAATAAATTTTTCCCTATAGTTTATATTAGTTTTTTTTTATTAAGGATAGAAATTATTATCAAAAATAACAAGCAATTTATCACAACATTTTTTTACATCCATACTTTTTCAGTGGCATCTTTAATAGCAGAGTGGACGCAACATTTACTTTTATACACAAAAATGCTAAAACTTTAGGGTTAACAATTTTTTAATATTGTTAATTAATTTCTTGAGGTTTTAATAATCGATAGGGTACTTCTCAGTTTTAGTTTTAGAAAACTCAAACACGAAGGATATTTAATCAAATCTTTTTTACTTGACCAGCCTACATTTTAAAAAATATGTTTCACTTTGTTAGTGCTTTTTTGCGTATAAGTAAATTTTCGCCCACTCTAGAAGTTTAACAGAAAATAGTATATGCCCAAGCAGCAATTTTAGTCGTTGCTACCACGCCGCGACTATTGTTGGGAACTCTATAGTTGTGATTACTAGTGACGGGAACGTTGTCGCTACGATCCCATTACGTGCCTACGACCAAAATGGGGAACATTTTGAAGGTGATAATTTCGTAAAATTTACTACCTTGGAACTTATACCGGTACGTCGCACTTACGTTCCAACTACGTGGCGGGACGTAGCGCCGTGATCACCACTACCCAAGCCGCTACTTTATAAATTTTTGTTCCCCCCTTCTTTACTTGGCGTATTTGCTTTTTCTTTGTCTTACTATTCAGAAACAGTTTAATAGCATCTTCCGTCGTTATTCAGCCTCCTTAACTATAATGGAAGTAATAGTTTTATGTTTAAGTAAATATTTGCTTGTAGGGGTACAAAAAACTTTGCTGATTCACGAGCTACGAGTACATAAAAATTCAAAACGATTTAAATTTTTTTGTGAAATGTGATGTCGATAGATTCATAAAAACAACGCGCCCTCTCAAAACATATTTTTTTAGCACTTTTTTTTCGGGCAGGCAATGATAAAATGTTTTTTTTTTACATTTCTTTTAATTATTTGATTTTAGTTTCGTTTTAATTTATGTTTTTTTACAATTTTTTGACGACTTCATAATTGTAATACCATAAGCAAATTAAAATAAATGTAATGGCATCCTACATTTTGTCAGTAAATATGGCGCCTTTTTACCGAAATTCCTTCTAAGTGGTATTTACTACATATGTGTTTGAAAGATTTGCCACTTTACTGTTAGTAGCGGCCACTACACTTTTATCACTTTAAAGTCATTATTACCATTAGGTGGAATATTTGTTGTAAATATTTCAAACTATATAGTCGCGATAACTGCACTACCATCTCAAAATTCCCGAAGCCACGATAAAGTTCCCATTGTCACTATCAAGTTCCAATTGGAACTTTAACCTATAATTAATTTGTGCATTGTAGCGTTTTGTGCGGGCTGCACGTATTTTAACCGTCACAAAAAGCCATAAACTGTTCGAACACCAAGAAGTACTGGAACGATTTGCTGCCGACAACGGGTAGATATTTTCGTCTCTATAAAGTGACCCTTATTTTAACGTGATTTTTTTAAGTAATTGGAACTTTTTAGTAATTTTAGAACAGAGTGGGAAGTAAAAATAACTGTAAAGTAGTTTTCGTGAGTAGCAAGGGACTTAATTTTACCTTAAATATTACTACATAGTACCACAACTTTGAAGGAATTTTAAAAGTAGCAACGACATCGTAGTTACTTTTAACGCTACCATAAAGTAATAAAAACTTTAAAGTGATATACCGGTAACAGAACAAAGTTACTGGGACCATCGAATATTACTTTAAGGTCTTTGCTACTTTAAAGTTATTTTACATAGTAACAGTCTCGTACCAAAAACTTCAAAAGCTACCTAGAAGTACTGAAACTATTAGGTTCCAAATCGTAGTAATAATAACTACAAAATTACCAAAAAAGTCTAAATAAGAGTAGGAAAAACTTTAAAGTCATTTTTTTAGTGATAATTACGTAAAAACAACTTATTCGAAGTTCCGATCTCGGTTTCCGCTACTTTGATGCTGCTTGGGTGAGGAAAGGCGTGAAAAATCGTTTAGTAATTTTAATCAAATCGGTGATCAATTACATTAATATTAAAAAAGTTTGCCCATTTTAATATACTTAGTATCGTGCGCCTTCTAGTGATAAAGTATTATACTAATTTTTATTTTAAGGCTGTACCATCCATATGTGGCTGTAGGATTTACGACCATACTTAATTAAACATTCTGTATTATTACCATACAACACACATTAGGGATCCAAAAGATCTTTTAATGTTATATAATCAACATAACAGAACCACCTAATTAAATCCTTAGAAAAACCTCTTTACAACTTACGTTATAAAACGTGGATGTTTCAGAATATATGTGTTAGGCCCAACCAATGCAAAATACGTAACGAGGCCGTGTAAGTTTCGAAACCAAAACGTTGTATTTTTAACGTAACTACGATTTTGTTAAGTTGAAGGAAATATAACGAAACTATTAGGTTCAAGGCGCTGTTATTGTTAGCCAAAAGAGTTGCCGATAACCAGCAACTCTAGCGCATGTTCCAAAAGATCCTACTGGGCCCAACCACAACGACGATGAGTGAACACAGCGGTTGGTACAACTGTATCGTATTTTGAAATGTCACTTTCTGATTTTCTTACCAATTCTTTAACTGCCTAGTATTCATAAAAATTTAACGTTTGTGTCAAAATTTAATTTTAATTGGTAATAACAATTCGGAGTAAAAAAAAATATTAAAAATTACATAGTTGACAGAGTACACAAATTAGGTTAAATAAATATATTGCTATTTATAATATATATATATATATATATATATATATATATATATATATATATATATATATATATATATATATATATATATATATATATATATATATATATATATATATATATATATATATATATATATATATATATATATATATATATATATATATATATATATATATATATATATATATATATATATATTCACAATAAACATTGGTTATCGTTTAATGGAAGATTCCTTGGTCAGAAGTCAGGCAAACGTGTTATAAAAAATATGTCTAAAATGGCCCAATTTTTAAGGTGGTTACGGAATGTGAAAAAACATGTTACAATTGTTATTTTCCTTTTATTTTTAAATCGGGTTTTTTAATTTGAATAAAACTTGTTACAGTTATAACATTGACCACAATTAGTGGCGTACCAGGGGGGGTAAGGGGGCCTTCTCCCCCCCCTAATTTTTTTTAAGAGTTCGGCCGTAGCACGGGGGACGCCCCCCCATTTGCCATTTAAAAAAAGGGCCGAGTCCTTGTTCTTTTAACGATTTTAACGATTGGCCTTTGGCGGGCGTAGCTTCCCCCCCCAAACTTTTTTCTGGGTACGCCACTGACCACAATATACTTTTTGATAATAAACTTTTGTTTCTATTATGGACCCGTCGCGTAGCTTTAAGGATTTTTTAATTTTTTTTTACCTTTATTTTGTCACTCTTATGGTCTTAATATTATTGAAAATTTAATAAGTGATATTTTCTGCTTAGTTCTTCATAAAAAAGTATTCTTGAAATAGCTCGATAAACTTTAGAGATTTTAAGATATTCTAATTTTATACTTGTTTGGTACAAAAAGAGTAGCATTTAAAATAAAAAAAATAGTAATTATTATAAAAAAGTTCATGTATTAAACCTTTATTTTATTTTATGTTTATGTTAAAATGGGAATTGTTATGAATTTCAGTTATTACCCTTGTCGTACGACGCAGGATGAAAATTTATATATCTCTGTTTTTTTTTATTTGCCTTACCTAGTATTCCAAAATAATAATAATAATAAAACATTAAATTTTCAATATTTTCCAATAATAAGAATTGACGCACACACGTGTTGTGATTTCTCTTTAGGGCATATTGTATTTTTCTAAAAACGTATTAAATTTGAAGTCGTGGCAATATACACAAGAATTTGGAATTTATAAAATTCCAAATAAGTATTTACTATATTTAATATTTTCTGGGAAAAACCAAATATTCTCTTTTAAATAAAATAATGTTCCGAATCTCCGATAATATTTCCGAAATATGTATTTCCAGAAATTGTTACTCAGATTATTTTAAATAAATTCACAAAACAGCTTAAAAAATATAAGCTAATTTAAGCAATTAAATAAAAATGGAAAGCAAAGCAAAAACACAAAACGTATTTAACACATCAAAAAAAAAAGGTGGTTTTGACCAATTTCGGTATAGGAAGCTAATTTAAGCAATTAAATAAAAATGGAAAGCAAAGCAAAAACACAAAACGTATTTAACACATCAAAAAAAAAGGTGGTTTTGACCAATTTCGGTATAGGAAGGTTTTTTGGGACGCGGATCATAGTTGTGGCAACAACTTGATCCAAAGGCGGAGCTGTTGGACAAATATTTTTTTTAAATCAGCTTATTAATATACACAATAATTTGGAATTTATAAAATTCTCAATAAGTATAAATTTCCTAATTTCTCGGAAAAAGCCTAATTTTTTTTAAATAAAATTATGTTTTCATAAATAAATATTAAAAATGCTTTTACCGACTGGGATCTTCGCTATACGAGTTTTTATTTTTATTGACATTTTTGTAATATTGGATTATACGAATTAAACACACATAATTACCTGAGATCTATTAAATTAATTTATTTAAAAAATAAATTTTAAAATATTGTATTTGTATGCGTAGTCATAGCACTTAAAAATGGAATTCAAAAAACTAAATAGTTTAACGCAAGTGTCATAAAATTACAAAAGTGGCGACATTATATTCGTAATTGTATTGTACCCAAATAAGAGTAGTCAATACAAATCAAGTGAATGGGTCAGACAAAGTATATTACTATCTGCATAGTATTCCTTTGTCTTGAAATGGGGGAAACCACCTCTGGAAAACACCCGTTATGCATATTGTTAAGAAAACCAAAACAACATTTTTTTTAATAAAATAATATTTTCCGCATAGCTAAATTATTATTATATATCTATTTTTTTGCAGATTGACTTTAAATATGTATAATTTATTTAGCCCTATATGAAAAATTCTATTTGCTTTGTTCGCAAATATTTGTACCTAATAACAAAAATATCAATTGTGAATTAAAGGGCGAGGCTATTGAATTTAAATAATTTAAACAGTTATTCATTGAGATGTTAATTGTATCTTATGACTTAAATTAAATAAGATAATATATATATTTTTAATTTCTTCTTTACATCGTAACACAAAATTTTCATGGTCACGCTTATGCAATAATTTATTTTTTAAGGTATCAAAAAATATTTAATTTATTGCAGTAAAAGGGATTATAAATATTAATTTTGTGAATATGATTTTCACAGAAATCCTCTTATTAATATTTCTAGTGGCAACTTCTACCGTTTTTTACCCAAATGCATTGTTACTCGTGTTGTAAATGGAAAGATTAAAAATTTCGGAACGCGTCTCAGAAATATCGGAAATTTTGGAAATAATTAAACAAAAATTAAAACACCTTTTAAACTATTTAAAATAAAGGTTTATATATAAATATACTTTTGTGTAGTAGAAATTTTACACTAAAAAATACTTTACAAAATAGTATGTATATTATTACGTTTATCAATGTTTGTTGGCTACTGGTTGCTTTAAAAGAAGTTAAATTGCACACCTTTAAGAAAGGCATTGATGCTGAATACAATATTAAAGACATTTATGACATCGTTTAAGATATGCCTCGGATAGGTTGCTCAACTTGTGTCTTGTTGTCGAGTGTGATTACTTTTAAATAAAGTTTGCAGTTTTTTTGGTATTTTTATTACCTAAACTTTTATTTTTGATATCCAATTTTACGTTTAATTTTCCTATAATATTGTATTAATGTTTAGTTTTTAAAGTTGTGTAGTTTTTATTTTTATATTATTAATATTTCCCAAATATATATTTCCTGAAATTTTCCATCACTATATGTTACTTAGATTATTTTAAATAAACCCGCGAAATAGCTTTAAAATAGCAAAAACCTAATTTACGCAATTAAATAAAAATGGAAAGCAACGCAAAACATATTTTACACATCGTAAAAAAGGCAATTGTCTCGAAAGTTGCGGACTTATTTTGGTATACGAAAATTTTTTTAGGCGCTGATCATAGTCGTAGCAATTCCTTGTCCAAGTAGAACATTTTTTAAATTTATTTAATTTTCTGCCAATTATGTTTTTACAATAAGGTCAAAAAGCGGGGATCGCCCAGTAGCTTAGTTAACAAAAATTTTTTGGTATCTAAAAAACACCAAATCACCAGTGCTATATTTTAAAAAGTGATGCATAGAACATAGAAAACCAAATCTGTACAAAAGTTTCCTTTTCTGTGTTTTCTATATGAAAAAACCTTTTATAAATAGCTTTTTTTATGTTTTTAATTTATTTGTTATTTTGTCGCTATACTGTTACTAGGATATTTGTATAAAATCAAAAAAAAATATATAATACCTTATCGGTGTATTTGTGGCAGAGAAAGGTTTAAAAACCTGCTAAAATTAACCGTCTTGTGAAACATTTATAACAAGGACCTTTTTAAAATCAAAAAGCTAATTTTTAAAAAACTAATTATCTATAATATTATGCTATTTAAATAGGCAAAAGGAGGATGCTGCCTGACTAGTAATTTAAACATTTTGCATATGATATTCTACACGTCTCAGCGTATTCACTGTAATTATTGTCCGAGTTAAATTTAGTAAACAGATAACTACACTTTTTTAATTGGGGGTAAAAGCAAGCGAGGAAAATTAAATGTTAAGCAACATCTCGTATATCTTACCTGGCTAGTTTACCTTTTATGTTTGCTCTAAGAGCGAGACCCGACATCAAAATTATTTACCTAAAAAAAAAAAAAATGGCTATTTTTATGGGGTTTTCCATATAAAATACTGGAAAAAAATAACTTAGCTATACATTAGGATTCTTTATATTCTATGAACCACTAGAAATAATACTGGTGGATTTCTATTAAATTGTAGGTATCTTCTGTTTCGCTCTATAAACTCAGGTGTAGTACCCGCAGGCTAGCGTTTGGACCTTTTTATTTTTAGGTTAACTTCTGTTTCTGTTAAGCTATCCTTTGCTTTTTCACTTATTTTATTGATTACTGATATAAGTGGCTGTGACAGAAAATAAGGGTTTTACTGGTTACTTTTAGATCTAGCAGCTTCAAAAGGAGAATGATAGGGTGCACTTTTTTATTATAAGGTGTTTTTTTCACTGGTTCTAATGTATAAATTTTAAAACAAATCTACGTAAATAATGCATACTTTCTTTTAAATAAAATTACTTTATTTTATGTACTTTTAAAAGCAATTAGTATGCCAACGCAATTAAATTAATATAAACTAATTTAAAGACGATATTGATATTTACTTATAATTTTAATTACCGTTGCTGTCGAAAATTTTCCAAGAAATTAATAACATGTTTAGCTTGTGATCTCCACGTTAAGACAGCGCCTCTCATAAAATAGTTGGGTGATTTAAAGAGTTCACTTAACAAAGGTCAAAATATGTTAAAACCTAAGTTTGGGTTAGACCTTCTTAAAAACGAACCTCTACTGCGTTAAACACCACTTTTTTATAAGATCAGCGAGTTAAAGAACGCTGGTCAGAGGGATGGGTGACCGACAATAAACACAGTGTATCTTCGGGTGTAGTTTCACGTTAAACTGCAGGTCCTGTCTGGGTGACATTACCCAGGCGTTGATGGCAGAAGGGGTTGTTCAGAGGTGGTAGGTATTTGTATAACATACGGGCCGGACAAACTTGTTATATAAAATGTGCCGTAAAATGGCATATCTGTAGTTTGGATACTTGAACCTGACGAAACTTGGAAAAGATCTAAAAAAGGCAACCGGCCAGTTTCGAAAATTTAGCTTAAATAAAGTTATCCTTTAAACCCAATAATAAAAGTTTTTTTTTGTTTTTGTGACAGCCTACGAAGACTTGTTTGTAGCCTAGGTACCGTCGTTGCGTTTTATATTTCTATTCTAGGTACTGGAAATAATATTTAGGATGCGTGTCATTCCTAAAAAATAAAATATAGGTATTAATTAATATACAGGGTAATACAAAATCATTTACTCACGCTTAGTAAAAAAAATCTTTTGGCCAGAATTTAGACAAAATATACATATAAACATGAATGGGTCTTTCAATTTTTTTTAATTATAAATGGTAAAAAAGTTCTTAGAATCACTTAAAATTTTTACCAAATTTAATTTTAATTTCTTAATCATGGTGGCAGAATTTTCACCGAAACCTAGATAGGTAGGGTGGGTAGGTAGGTTTAAAGTGAGTGGGTATAAACCCTTCCACCGCGACCGATCGGTCTATTGTGGCTCACACCTTTTTTTTTTCTCCCCACCAGGTCCAGACTCCAATAAATTGATGATCCTGTTGGGGGAGAGATCTTTTCACCTCCCCGGGGAAAAAGGTATTATTGCCGAGGATTGCGATCCTTAGTCGTGCCACCACCCCGGGACGAACACAGTATTAGTCATGGGTAACACTGTGTTGAATGACACTTTTTTTTTGACACCCTTCTGGGTGTCAGATGTGTTGAAACAGCGTCGGTAACTCCTATATCTGACACCTTTTTGACACACTAAACACAAGCGGCTTCTCTGTCTCAGTTTTGAATCGGTGTTGCCGGGGTTACCAATGAATAAAGGGGGGTTTCCTGACACAACTGCCAACTGATACTAACGAAACAAACTCATTTGTTTGGTTCACAGCAGTCGTTTTTGGGGGGAATTTATACATAAATTTTCCCTTTTTTAAATTTACAACAGAGACGTACCGTAAATTTTTATATTTATGAAATTGTAAGTAGTAAAATTTTATAAACAAATAACAAAAAAAATATAAACTTAGGAAACGTAAGAT